>JAODAL010047541.1:0-29818 GCA_025379985.1 Phyllomedusa bahiana
GTCCCATAACAGTCGCTTCTATGTGCAGCTATGTTAGTATCGTGGTTAGCATCGGGGTCCCATAACAGATGCCTCTATGTATAGTCATATTAGTATCCTAGCAAAATGCAGAAAAAGCAGTTGGGAGGGGATGGGGAATGGTGGTGTTGGAATGTGGGGTGGGGGAGCTGGTTGGTTTGATGGGCTTGGTAAGGTGGGTTGACAATACATATCGTCGCTGTTTCATGGGGGCAGAAGTGGGCGTAAAAAATACCCACTTTGCCGGAAATGACTGAGGGTATGAGAAGGGGTGGGAAAATTATCAATCCCTCCGGAAGTTGGAGGTTTGATTGGGGCGGAAATAGGTGTGGAAAAATCATCTGTTCCTCCGGAAGTGGGAGGTTTGATGGGCGTGGAAAGGGGTGGGAGGTAACGCCCAGTGGGTGGGGTCATCAACTGAAAAAGGGGCAGGAAAGCTGTCACTTGGCAGTTTGACAAAACATATAGATGCTTCACTACTCTCCTAGCTTATCGGTCTCCCTCTCTGTAAACTCTCCCCTCCCCTCCCCTTGAAATATTAAGAAAAAACAGATGTAATTTAGGCGCAAAGAGGACCTAAAAGTAAAGACACCCTGTATTTTTGTCCAAATTATACCGGCTATAACTAAAAACAAGAAGGTTTAAATTAAAGCACTATATTTATGAAATTAACCCACTACAGGAAATAACCGGAGATGTAAATGGTATATGGGACAAAATAAAAAAGACACCCTATATTTTAGTGCATATTAACTCACAATCTCAAGGGGATAAATTAAGCCTTAGGTATTAAATACCCTACAGAACAACCAGATGTAATTGACGCATATATGGGACAGAAGTACACACACCCTTGACTTTAGGGAGAATACCCCACAAACTACAAGAAAATAATAACGCTGGTTAAAAAACAAGTGTGCAAATGACACACACTTGTTATGGTTTTCCCCCCAGTCGCTGATAAAACAAGTTAGTTTTATAATGAGTGCAATGTAGTGCAGCAGCAGATAGATAATAAGGCAATGTTTCGCCCGCAGTTACGGCTTGAATCAGGGGAGGGACGGGGGCGGGGGCGCGGCGGGGGAGCTGCCCGCCGGCCCCATAGACAATGCATTATTTACGGCGCGTACGCGCCGTAAATAATGTGCATGTCACTTTCTCCCCCCGTGGTGTATTCGTCGAGCGGGGAGGAGCGACGGAATCCACAGTTCTCTATGAGAACTGTGGATTACCGTAATGACAAATACGGCGCGCAGTACGGCTCCAATCAGCGCCCAAATAAGCCGTGTGAACATGGCCTAACGCTGCTTGAGTAACAAGTGTGCAAATGACACAAACTTGTGATGGTTTTTCCCCTCAGTCGCTGATAAAACGAGTTTGTTTTATAATAAGTTTAATATAGTGCAGCAGCAGCTAGGTGCTTATGACAGGACACACAGTGAGAAGTGTGAGGATTTAAGATGGTGTCTGTATTTATAGGGCTGTGACGTCACAGAAGCCCATCGGTCGCTGAGTGGCTTCATGTCTGCACATGTCATTGAGGGTGTTCCTTTCTTCATCCCAGAGTTCTCTGTCCCATGTAACGCCATGTGCTCATGGCCATTTTACCAATAAAAAAGATGCTTCATTCCCGCGAATCACCCTAAACTTCAGCTTCGTGTAGAACCGAAGTTTTCCTGAAATTCTAAACAAATTTCACATTGTTAGCTGTAATATATAACTGGTCCCATGCTGCAATTGTGTGGACTCACACGATGTCCAGTTACTTCCCGTTAGGACATACAGGTAAATCCAATGTCAGGAAGGGGTTAAGCTACCTAAATGAGCCAAAAAACAGTTTTTGTATTATCTCTAGATTTCTTATCAAAAGAAGTATTTATATATTGCATAATTATGGCAGATCCACAAAATACAACATAAAGGACCACATGTATGAAAACTGTCTATGTCTAAAATTCACTTTGTTGCCCATAGTAATCATTTCAGATAGTGCTCTGGAAAAATGAGAGGGGTGCTCTGATTGGTTGCTATGGGCAACAAAGGGAGTTTTAGATCTAGACAGTTTTTATACCTTTGGCCCAAAATGTCTGATAAGTTGGAGACTCCTGAGAGAAGGTGAAGAGTTAGACAGGAGGCTATATACTAGAATATGTGTTGTTCTCTTTTAGTTATAGTTGTGAAACAGACAGTGCTGTAAACCCCAAAAACTACAATGAAAATAGGCGCATGTTGAGATTTACTTAGATATTCACAATTTTATTTTTTAGAAAAAAGGGTTCTGAAAAAGGCCTTTCCTTATATATAATACGATACTTACCAGTAAAAATCCTGTTAAATTCCCTATTATGATTAAATGGGGAAAGGAACTCTGAAATTTTCTCTAGAGGTCTGGAATTTAACTCATTCTATTCTGTCGAAACTTTCTAAATGTTCTAATCATATGGAAACAATGCATAATTCAGCTTAGTTGGTATCCACCCACTACTAGGTTGGCCCATATATTGCCAGTCTTCTCCAGCTTGTATTGGAAAGATATGGACAACAGGATAATTTGTTGCACATTTAATGGGGTTGTCTAGTCAGATTCTGGGACTCTTTAGCTTATTACTCTTTGAAGTCACCAATTTCATTTTTAAGTTTGCACTTGAATTGGCAGTCCTAGATATGGACTCTTAATTTTCTCCCTTCTTTCAAAACTATATCCTTTCACGCTCTTGTGGCAGCTAAGTTAGCTGTTGCTCAGCAGTGGAAAGAGCCCTTAGAACTATCTATAGCAGAAGTTAAGAGAAAAAATAATTATAGCCTTACATGTGAACTTGGCTGTCTGAGCCCCACACCTTGGCCTTCGTGTGCTTCCCCACAGGGCGCTTTGAGTGCGTTTTTGGGTGCATTTTTTATTTTTGGCAGAAATGCACAGCAATTAATGCGGAACTTTCCTGAAAAAAAAAAAAAACATACCAAAAATGCACTGTGTTAAATTAACCTTAAGAAACAATCCCTTCGGTGTACTTGGTCTGCCAAACATTATGTATCCCATTCATGATAAACTCTCCTGTGCGCTCTCTATTAGCAATTTACACTTTTAAAACTCTTTTTTTCTTTAGTGATACATTTACAACCTGTTTTGGGTTAATTGGACCTGTATTATCATATTTTTTTTTTTTGTAAGCGCTATCTCTGTTACTTGATAGGTGTTGCACACTGTTAGGTTCATCAGTGTTTTTTTCTTATCTAATTGATAAATATATTTGTACTATATCATTTCATTAATAAAACTTGTTTAAAGAAAATAGATGCTTTATATCCTCTTTCTGGAGTACCGAGAAGGAAATCATTAAAGTGCCATAAAAGTCTCAGATGGTTTACACCCTATGAAGATTTTCTGCAGCCCGTGGGTGAGGTTCAGTTTGACAATATGACTCTACAACCAAAATATTTTGTGCACCACTGATCTTGGAGGTTTAATACATTTGAGTTTTCTTTATTCCCAGTAGTTACCTTGGGATCCCAGCTCTCAGATCCAGCCAACATGATATTCAGCTACCTCCTGTTCATTATTTACATGTATGCCACATGTTGAAAGGGGGTTAAAATTTGTAGCAAACTTCTGAAAAAGTCTGTATACACAACCTTTTGGCTTATTGTCATATTTGTAGTAATTTTTTTTAGTAT
The DNA here is from genome assembly GCA_025379985.1 of Phyllomedusa bahiana. NCBI lineage: Eukaryota > Metazoa > Chordata > Amphibia > Anura > Hylidae > Phyllomedusa > Phyllomedusa bahiana. The sequence goes on from JAODAL010047541.1 coordinate 3,691, forward strand.
AGTGTGGTCTAGGTACAGATGTAGCAGAGTACTGCTTGACCGTGATATCACGGCTTTTTGTGTTATCTACTCTCATCTGTAAACAAAGGCCATTAAAAAGCATTGAGAAAGTAGAGATAACACTGTGCCATGATATCACGGTGCATTATCTGTTCTTTTTAGTTCTGCTACATCTGTATTAGTAGAAGCTTAAAAGTGCCAAAAAACTGAATTTGTAAAATAGAAAAATTACCAAAGGTGAATGTAAAAACAAGCTTATACAATTTTTGTTAAAAATACAAATAAGAATATTTTAAACTCATGGCTATTTTTGAAAGCATTTTATAATTTGTTTAGAACCTTTAGGGAAGTAGTATTTTACAAAATGCTTAAAAACATTCATCGCATAATCTAACAGAAATATAAAATCAGAAAATTTGCCAGTTTCAAAGAACTCTCATAACATCCTATAAAGTCAGTGTAAAATTACAAAATGTAGTATTATTTACTAAGTCAAAAGCATTCCATTAAAATGTATGAAAAATATTATGTAATCATAAGAAATGTATCATCGCTTAGAAATGAAGCAATTTATACATATCCATATTTTTTCATATAAAATGTATTGTACACAAAAAACCTTTAACATATAAGTTTTAAAAAGAAAATCCTGTATCCAAAACATCTTGGAACTCATATAAAACCTTCCAGATGGTATTCTGGCTATGTAGCTAACAAGCAATATGCTTCTGGAGACCAGCATGTTAACATATTACTTGAAGACTTGAAATCAGCAGCTGAAACATGTCTTCCTAATTATTATAGTAATAAACTAAAGTAAGTATTCAAATAAATCTAAATAGACAACCCGATTCTGAAGCACCGATGCAGCTCTGAGGTACGGGATACACCGTAAATAACTTCTTCGCTCGGTGATCATAAAAACAATATCTTTATTTAACTGACATAAAAGACAGCCATATGTACATGTGCTGAAAGCAATGTACCCAATAGACTCGTTTCAAGCTCAGTGCTCTTGTTCACTGTTGAATAGACTATAGGAAGCTGCCATTATTTAAAACTAAACTCCCACCAATCAGGTGACTGAGTGCATATCACGTGGTGGTGTTAAACAGAAGTGACGGCATGGACATTAAATAAGTACGTAACTAGGTACATGGTGGTATAAACAGAGGTTTGTTTGGCATGTCAATCTTTATAAATATACATTAACTGGGAAACACTAGCATTATTCTAATATATGTATAATAAATCTGTGCGACACAGTGTTTTTAAATGGCACATACGATTAAATTTTTCCTGCCCATTTGTGGAGCTCAATTTATATCCAAGGGTTACCCAAGCATGTTGGTGGGCTCATTTGGAGTCAAATACAGGGTGTGTATTTATCATATACAGATATCTTCATCAAACAGTGTCTGTACATTTTAGAACAAAGAGTATGTCAGACAGAGAGGGGGCAGGCTCTTCACTTGCGAGTGGCGGTGGCACAAACATTCCTGGAGCAGGCCCAGGTCACAGAAAAGCAAGGGGACGTCGCAGCAGGGGTCACTCGGTGAGGCCAAAACTGCCGGTATCATCTAGCGGCCGTGTGTTGTTCAGCAACCCAATGGACTAGGTCACCCACTTCCTCCCAGATGACATCTGACAACCCCAGCCAAGAGTCGGTGGGAACGTCAGACACAACCCTTAGTTGGCATGGCCAGGGAGCGGGTCAGCGGCCCTCACCTGTCCTCAACCCGCCTCTGTCCCATCCGGTTCCCTCAGCCAAAGATCTACTATGTGGTTTGGGCTCAGCGCCACTGTATAGCGAGGATGAACAATTTGAGGAGGGCAGTCAGCAGCTACTTGGCAGCGAAGAAATGGGGCCAATATCCCCTGCTTCTTGCAGTAGGTGGAAAAGTATAGATGTGGAGAGTGGCATGGGAGGTCATGTTGTGAGGGTTAAGCCTCTGCATACCAAGACCGGTGATGAGGACAGCAGTGACGATGAAACACAAATTGATGATGATGTAGCCGACCGCACTTGGGAGCCGGATGAAGCAAGGGCTTCATCATCGTCAGGAGAAGAGGGCGTCAGCTTGCGCGTCAGGCAGCGGCGCAGCCAGCAAGTGGGTTGTGTGGCCGCGAGTCAGCAGGGTAGCAGCAGTGTGAGGTCGGGAGCCAAGCGGCCAAGGGTTAGAAAACCCGCTTCACAGGTCCAAGAAAGTGGCAGCACAGGGGCTCAGCGAGGCAGCGGCGGCAGTAGTCACTCGGTGTGGCAGTTCTTTGCTAAGACACCGGAGAAGCCGAATATTGGTATATGTAGAGTCTGTGGGCAGAAAGTGAAGCGTGGCCAAGGAGCAAACGTTGCACCACGGCCCTGCGTCAACACATGCAGCGTCACCATCCGGTTGCCTGGGTGAAACGTGTCTCAGATGTGGTGGTCCAACCTGCCGCCGCAGCAACAGCAGCAGCAGCAGCGCCCAGTGGCATGCATGCCATTGCAGCCAGTCAAGGCTCCACCACCTCTGCAGAAGGGAGCTGTTTCTCTTTGCCATCAGCTCCCGGTCCAGATGCTCCTGCTCCTCGCTACTCATGTCACCAGCAGTCGTTTAGCGAGGCAATTGCAAAGAGACAACAGTATGCGTCCATCCATCCTAAGGTGCAGAAGCTGACCGTGCTCCTGTCCAAGTTGTTGGTACTGCAGTCAATCCCTTTCCAAATGGTGGACTCTGCACCGTTCAGAGAACTAATGGCTTGTGCCGAGCCGAGATGGAGAGTTCCAAGCCGTAATTTCTTTTCCAAAAAGGCAGTACCAACACTTCATAAATATGTAGAACAGAAGGTGGGCCAGTCCTTGAGCTTATCGGTTTGTTCCAAGGTGCACGGCAGCGCGGACGTGTGGAGCTGTAACTACGGTCAGGGCCAGTACATGTCCTTTACGGCCCACTGGGTGAATGTGCTTCCTGCCCAGGCACACCAACAACTTGGACAGGAGACGCCGCTTTCTCCTCCACGTTGTCAAACTGCAGCTCCTGCGCCAATGTCCGCCTCCTCCTCCACCACCACCATCATCTCAGCCTCCACAAGTACTGCTCCATCATACCACGCGTTTAGGGCACAGCAGTGTCACGCAGTTCTACACCTGGCTTGCCTCGGTGAACGAAGTCACACAGGGGAGGAACTGCTCCGCGTCATGCAGCAAGAAATCGATGTGTGGCTTTTTCCGCGCCAACTGCAAATCGGAATCATGGTGACGGATAATGGGAGTAACATGGTGTCCATGCTGCACCGAGGAGGGATGGTCCATGCGCCGTGCATGGCGCACATGTTCAATCTGGTTGTGAAAAGGTTTCTGAAGTCTTCCACCGATCTTCAGAAGATTCTGAAAATGGCCAGGAAACTATGCATGCTCTTCATCCATTCCTACAAAGCCAGGAATTCCAGCCTGCACATGTTGGACCGACTGTATGAACAGAGAAAGGCCATTAACGATTTTTTGATGATCCAGGCAGACAGGAGTACTCCCCTGTGTAACTTTGATGTCAGCCAGTGGCAGCTCATGCGTGACACCTGCCGTTTGCTGAGGCCATTCGAGGAGGCCACGTTATTTGTCAGTCGCCAGGACTACGGGATGAATAACGTCATTCCACTGCTTCATGTCCTGGAACAGATGCTGAAAAATCTGTCTGGCACGGGACTGGAGACGTGGCGACTACATCTTGCGGCCACATGAGTCCAGTGGGGGCTGAACTTGAGGAGGAGGACACTGGAGCAGAAGCATTGTCTGGTGAAATGAGTGGATTTTCTACCCAGGTGACAAGAGAGGAGGAGCAGGAGCAGCTGGAGGAGGTAGATGGAGATGAGGAAGACAAGGCGGATGACCCGCAAACACCATGGCAGTATAAAATGGAGATGGAGGCAGGGAGCCCCTCGGAGTCACTTGTGCAGATGGCCCGCAACATGTTGATTTGCCTGGCTAGTGACAGCTGAATAGTCACCATCCGGCAGAGGGATGACTTCTGGCTCTCCACCCTATTGTACCCTCGCTACCGGTCCAAAATGGGAGCCTTTTTCCCAGCTGCTGAGACGGAGGACAAACTCAAATACTGTAGAGAAATCCTCCGTAGTCAGTTGGCCGCTGCCTATGTACGGCATCGTCCATCCTCTGACAGGTCTGACTAGGGGGTTTCTCAGCGCTCACGTACCACTGCCACAGCTGCTGTGGGAAGGTGTGTGGGGGGGTAGGAGCAGTACCAGCGCTATCAGCAGCGACCTGAGTCTGGAGAGCCTTATGAGCAGCTTCCTTCGCCCGCCTAGTGAGGAGGGCACTCGCCAGCAGCAGCAGCAGGACCTGGAGCAGTCCCTGAACCAACAGGTGGTGGCCTACTTGGACAGCACTCTGCCACCCCAGTTAGAAGATCCCCTGGACTACTGGGCAGCCAAACTGGATGTGTGGCCGCAACTTGCCGAGTTTGCAGTGGAGAAGCTGTCCTGCCCAGCTAGTATTGTGGCATCAGAGCGGGTGTTCAGTGCGGCGGGGGCCATCGTTACCCCAAGGAGAACCCGCTTGTCCACGGGAAATGTGGAATGACTGACCTTTGTCAAGATGAATCAGGCGTGGATCAGCCAGGATTTCCACACACCAATGCCTTAGGTGTCAGATTACATCAGCCATGACGCCTCACCCAAACTTTGAGAAATGAGTCTGGATTCAAACTACCTGCCTCAGCCACTATTCTGATGCCGCCACCCGTCTGATGCCACACATCTGCTGACAGTTTCTTTATCTGCCACCAACCATCTTTACCAGGGACTGGTATTGCCACCCACCTCCACACTGTGTCATTGTGCCACTCTATGACCTCATGCTGCTGCTGCTGTTGCTGGTGCCGTGACATCCACACTGTGTCAGTGTGCCACTCTGTGACCTCATTCTGCTGCTGCTGTTGTTGATGCTGCCGTGACCTCGACACTCTGTCATTGTGCCACTCTGTGGCCTACTACTGTTTTGCCACCTCCAGAATGTCATTGTGCCACTGTCTGACCTCATGCTGCTGTTATTGCTGCTGCCGTGACCTCCACACTCTGTCATTGTGCCACTCTGTGGCCTACTCCTGGTTTTGCCACCTCCAGAATGTCATTGTGCCACTCCCTGACCTCATGCTGCTGCTGTGGCTGCTGCCGTGACCTACAGACTCTGTCATTGTGCTACTGTCTGACCTCATGCTGCTGCTATGGCTGCTGCCATGACCTACAAACTCTGTCATTGTGCCACTTCCTGACCTCATGCTGCTGGTGTTGCTCCTGCCGTGACCTCCACACTGTGTCATTGTGCCACTCTGTGGCCTACTCCTGTTTTTGCCAACTCCAGAATGTCATTGTGCCACTGTCTGACCTCATGCTGCTGCTGTTGCTCCTGTCGTGACCTCCACACTGTGTCATGGTGCCAATCTGTGGCATACTCTGTTCTTTGCCACCTGCCAATTTGGTCATTGTGCCACTGTCTGACCTCATGCTGCTGGTGTTGCTCCTGCCGTGATCTACACACTGTGACATTGTGCCACTCTGTGGTCTACTCCTGTTTTTGCCAAGTCCAGAATGTCATTGTGCCACTGTCTGACTCATGCTGCTGCTGTGGCTGCTGCGGTGGACCTACACACTGTGTCATTGTGCCACTCTGTAGCCTACATCCATGTTCTTGCATCTAGGATTTTGTCATTGTGCCACTGTCTGACCTCATCTGCTACTGTGGCTGTGTGCCGTGGACCTACAACTCTGTCATTGTGCCACTGTCTGACCTCATGCTGCTGCTATTGCTCCTGCTGTGACCTCCACACTGTGTCATTGTGCTACTCTATGGCCTACTCCTGTTCTTGCCACCTCCAGAATTTGTCATTGTGCCAGTGTCTGACCTCATGCTGCTGCTGTGGCTGCTGTTGTGACCTACAAACTGTGTCATTGTGCCACTGTTCTGACCCTCATGCTGATGCTGCTGTTGCTCCTGCCGTGACCTACACACTGTGTCATTGTGCCACTCTGTGGCCTACTTCTGTTCTTGCCACCTCCAGAATTTGTCATGTGCCACTGTCTGATCTCATGCTGTGGCTGCTGCCGTGACCTCCACACTGTGTCATTGTGCCACTTTATGGCACCTATCTCCTGTTCTTCCCACCTCCAGAATTTGTCATTGTGCCACTGTCTGACCTCATGCTGCTGCTGTTGCTCCTGTCGTAACTTCCACACTGTGTCATTGTGCCACTCTGTGGCCTACTCCTGTTCTTTCCACCTTCAGAATTTGTCATTGTGTCACTGTCTGACCTCATGCTGCTGGTGTTGCTCCTGCCGTGACCTCCACACTGTGTCATTGTGCCACTCTGTGGCCTACTCTGCTTTTTGCCACTCCAGAATGTCATTGTGCCACTGTCTAGACTCATGCTGATGCGGGCTGCTGCCGTGACCTCCACACTGTGTCATTGTGCCACTTCTGTGGCCTACTCCTGGTTTTTTGCCACCTCCAGAATGTCATTGAGCCACTGTCTGACCTCATGCTGCTGTGTGCGATGCTGCCGTGACCTCCCACCTGTGTCATTGTGCCACTGTCTGACCTCATGCTGCTGCTGTGGCTGCTTCCGTGACCTACACACTGTGTCATTGGGCCACTCTGTGGCCTACTCCTGTATTTGACACCTCCAGAATGTCATTGTGCCACTTTCTGACCTCATGCTGCTGGTTGTGCTCCTGCCGTGACCTCCACACTGTGTCATTGTGCCACTCTGTGGCCTACTCCTGTATTTGACACATCCAGAATGTCATTGAGCCACTGTCTGACCTAAGTCTGCTGCTGTGGCTGCTGTCGTGACCTCCACACTGTGTCATTGTCCCACTGTCTGACCTCATGCTGCTGCTGTGGCTGCTGCCGTGACCTACACACTGTGTCATTGTGCCACCTCTTTGGTCTACTCCTGTTTTGCCACCTCCAGAATTTGTCATTGTGCCACTGTGTCTGACCTCATGCTGCTGTGTGGGCTGCTGCCGTGACCTCCACACTTGTCATTGTGCCACTCTGTGGCCTACTCCTGTTTTTTGCCACCTCCAGAATGTCATTGAGCCACTCCCTGACCTCATGCTGCTGCTTGGGCTGCTGCCGTGACCTACAGACTGTCATTGTGCTACTGTCTGACTATGCTGCTGCTAGGCTGCTGCATGACCTACAACTCTGTCATGTGCCACTCCTGACCTCATGCGCTGGTGTTGCTGGTGCCGTGACCTCCACACTGTGTCATTGTGCCACTCTGTGGCCTACTCCTGTTTTTGCCAACTCCAGAATGTCATTGTGCCACTGTCTGACCTCATGCTGCTGCTGTTGCTCCTGTCATGCCCTCCACACTCTGTCATAGTGCCAAGCTGTGGCATACTCCTGTTCTTGCCACCTCCAGAATTGGTCATTGTGCCACTGTCTGACCTCATGCTGCTGTGGTGCCCGCCGTGATCTACACACTGTGACATTGTGCCACTTCGTGTCCTAGCTCTGTTCTTTGCCAAGTCCAGAATGTCATTGTGCCACTGTCTGACCTCATGCTGCTGCTGTTGCTCCTGTCATGACCTCCACACTGTGTCATGGTGCCAATCTGTGGCATACTCCTGTTCTTGCCACCTCCAGAATTGGTCATTGTGCCACTGTCTGACCTCATGCTGCTGCTGGTGCTCCTGCCGTGATCTACACACTGTGACATTGTGCCACTCTGTGGTCTACTCCTGTATTTGACACCTCCAGAATGTCATTGTGCCACTGTCTGACCTCATGCTGCTGCTGTGGCTGCTGTTGTGACCTACAAACTGTGTCATTGTGCCACTGTCTGACCTCATGCTGCTGCTGTGGCTGCTGCCGTGACCTACACACTGTGTCATTGTGCCACTCTGTGGCCTACTCTTGTTTTTGCCACCTCCAGAATGTCATTGTGCCACTGTCTGACCTCATGCTGCTGCTGTGGCTGCTGCCGTGACCTACACACTGTGTCATTGTGCCACTCTGTAGCCTACTTCTGATCTTGCCACCTCCAGATTTTGTCATTGTGCCACTGTCTGACCTCATGCTGCTACTTTGGCTGCTGCCGTGACCTACACACTCTGTCATTGTGCCACTGTCTGACCTCATGCTGCTGCTATTGCTCCTGCCGTGACCTCCACACTGTGTCATTGTGCTACTGTACTATGGCCTACTCCTGTTCTTGCCACCTCCAGAATTTGTCATTGTGCCAGTGTCTGACCTCATGCTGCTGCTGAGGCTGCTGCCGTGACCTCCACACTGTGTCATTGTGCAACTCTGTGGCCTACTCCTGTTCTTGCCACCTCCAGAATTTGTCATTGTGCCACTGTCTGACCTCATGCTGCTGCTGTGGCTGCTGTTGTGACCTACAAACTGTGTCATTGTGCCACTGTCTGACCTCATGCTGCTGCTGTTGCTCCTGCCGTGACCTACACACTGTGTCAGTGTGCCACTCTGTGGCCTACTTCTGTTCTTGCCACCTCCAGAATTTGTCAATGTGCCACTGTCTGACCTCCTGCTGCTGCTGTTGCTCCTGCCGTGACCTCCACACTGTGTCATTGTGCCACTTTATGGCCTACTCCTGTTCTTCCCACCTCCAGAATTTGTCATTGTGCCACTGTCTGACCTCATGCTGCTGCTGTTGCTCCTGTCGTAACTTCCACACTGTGTCATTGTGCCACTCTGTGGCCTACTTCTGTTCTTCCACCTCAATTTGTCATTGTGCCACGTCTGACCTCATGCTGCTGCTGTGCCTGCTGATCCCTGTGCATTCCACATGTGTCATGTTTTCCACTGTCTTGGCCTCAGCTGCTGCTGTGTGCTCCTGCCGTGACCTCACACACTGTGTCCATTGTGCCACTCTGTGGCCTATTCCTGTTTTGCCACCTTCTGAATGTCATTGTGCCACTGTCTGATCTCATGCTGCTGTGGCTGCTGCCGTGACCTCCACAATGTGTCATGTGCCACTCTGTGGCCTACTCCTGTTTTGCACCTCCAGAATGTCATGTGAGCTGATCACTGCGTGACCTCAACTGTGTCATTGTGGACTCTGGCCTATCGTTCTTCCACATCAGTTGTCATTGTGCCACTGTCTGACCTCATGCTGCTGCTGTTGGCTCCTGACCGTGAACCTCACACTGTGTCATTGTGCCACTCTGTGGCCTACTCCTGTATTTGACACATCCAGAATGTCATTGTGCCACTGTCTGACCTCATGCTGCTGGTTTTGCTCCGGCCGTGACCTCCACACTGTGTCATTGTGCCACTCTGTGGCCTACTCCTGTATTTGACACATCCAGAATGTCATTGAGCCACTGTCTGACCTCAAGCTGCTGCTGTGGCTGCTGTCTTGACCTCCACACTGTGTCATTGTGCCACTGTCTGACCTTATGCTGCTGCTGTGGCTGTTGCCGTGACCTAACACACTGTGTCATTGTGCACTCTAGGCCTACTCCTGTTCTTGCACCTCCAGATGTTGTTGTGCCATGTCTGACCTCATGCTGCTGCTGTGGCTGCTGCCGTGACCTCCACACTTTCAATGTGCCACTCTGTGGCCTACTCCTGTATTTGACACATCCAGAATGTCATTGTGCCACTGTCTGACCTCAAGCTGCTGCTGTGGCTGCTGTCTTGACCTCCACACTGTGTCATTGTGCCACTGTCTGACCTCATGCTGCTGCTGTGGCTGCTGCCGTGACCTACACACTGTGTCATTGTGCCACTCTGTGGCCTACTCCTGTTCTTGCCACCTCCAGAATTTGTCATTGTGCCAGTGTCTGACCTCATGCTGCTGCTGCTGTTGGTGCCGTGACCTCCACACTCTGTCATTGTGCCAAGCTGTGGCCTACTCCTGTTTGTGCCAGCTCCAGTATGTCATTGTGCCACTCTCTGACCTCATGCTGTTGCTGTGGCTGCTGCAGTGACCTCCAACACTGTGTTCATTGTGCCACTGTCTGACCTCATGCTTCTGCTGTTGCTCCTGCCGTGACCTCCACACTGTGTCATTGTGCCACTCTGTGGCCTACTCCTGTTCTTTCCACCTCCAGAATTTGTCATTGTGCCACTGTCTGACCTCATGCTGCTGCTTTGGGTGCTGCGGTGGCCTCCACAGTGTGTGGTTGTGCCACTGTGTGGCCTACTCCTGTTTTTGCCACCTCCAGAATGTCTTCTGCCTACTGTTCTGACCTCATGCTGCTTGGTTGCTTCCTGCTGACTCACACTGTGTCATTGTGCCACTCTGTGGCCTACTCCTGTATTGACACATCGATGTCATTGTGCCACTGTCTGACCTCATGCTGCTGCTGTTGCTCTGCCGTTGACCTCCACACTGTGTCATTGTGCCACTCTGTGGCCTACTCATGTTTTTGCCATCTCCAGAATGTCATTGAGCCACTGACTGACCTCATGCTGCTGCTGTGGCTGCTGCCGTGACCTCCACACTGTGTCATTGTGCCACTGGTCTGACCTCTCATGCTGCTGCATGTGCTGCTCGCGTGACCTCCACACTGTGTCATTGTGCCACTCTGTGGCCTACTCCTGTATTTGACACATCCAGAATGTCATTGTACCACTGTCTGACCTCATGCTGCTGCTGTGGTGCTCGCTTGACCTCCACACTGTGTCATTGTGCCACTCTGTGGCCTACTCCTGTCTTTGCCACATCCAGAATGTCATTGAGCCACTGTCTGACCTCAAGCTGCTGCTGTGGCTGCTTCTTGACCTCCACACTGTGTCATTGTGCCACTGTCTGACCTCATGCTGCTGCTGTGGCTGCTCCGTGACCTCCACACTGTGTCATTGTGCCACTCTGTGGCCTACTCCTGTTTTTGCACACTACAGAATGTCATTGTGCCACTCTCTGACCTCATGCTGCTGCTGTGGTGCTCGGCCGTGACCTCCACACTGTGTCATTGTGCACTCTGTGGCCTACTCCTGTTCTTGCCACCTCCAGAATGTCATTGTGACTCTGTCTGAGCTCATGCTGGTGGTGTGGTTGCTGCCTTGACATCCACATTTTGTCATTGTGCCACTCTCTGACCTCATGCTGCTGCTGTGTGCTCTGCCGTGACTCACACTGTGTCATTGTGCCACTCTGTGGCCTACTCCTGTTTTTGCCACCTCCAGAATGTCATTGTGCCACTGTCTGACCTCATGCTATCTGCTGTGGCTGCTGCTGTGACCTCCACACGTGTCATTGTGCCACTCTGTGCCTACTCCTGTTCTTCCACCTCCAGAATTTGTCATTGTGCCACTGTCTGACTCATGCTGCTGCTGGCTGCTGCCTGACCTCCGACTGTCATTGTGCCACTGTCTGACCTATGCACTGCTGTTGTCCTCGTGACCTCACACTTTCATTGTGCCACTTGTGCCTACTCCTGTTCTTTCCAACCTCCAGAATTTGTCACTGTGCCACTGTCTGACCTCATGCTGCTGCTGTGGCTGCTTCCGTGACCTACACACTGTGTCATTGTGCCACTCTGTGGCCTACTCCTGTTTTTGCCACCTCCAGAATGTCATTGTGCCACTGTCTGACCTCATGCTTCTGCTGTGCGCTGCTGACTCCAACTGTGATTGTGCCACTCTGTGCTACTCCTGTTTTTCACCTCCAGAATGTCATTGTGCCATTTGACTCAGTGTGTGCTGCCCGTACTCACATTGCATTGTGCACTCTGTTTCTTTTCACAGAGTCTTGTGCACTGATGACTAAGCTTGCTGTTGTCATTGTGCCACTGCTCTGCACCAAATTTTCATTGTGATGCTGATCATGTGTGCGCTGCTGCCGTGACCTACACACTGTGTCATTGTGCCACTGTCTGACCTCATGCTGCTGCTGTTGCTCCTGCCGTGACCTCCACACTGTGTCATTTTTCCACTCTGTGGCCTAATCCTGTTCTTGCCACCTCCAAAATGTGTCATTGTGCCACTGTCTGACCTCATGCTGCTTCTGTGGCTGCTGCCGTGACCTACACACTCTGTCATTGTGCCATTCTGTGGCCTACTCCTGTGTTTGCCACCTCCAAATGTTCCCTTGTGCCACTTCCTGACCTCATGCTGCTGCTGCCGTGACCTCCACACTGTGTGATTGTGCCACTCTGTGGACTACTCCTGTTTTTGCCACCTCCAGAATGTCATTGTGCCACTCTCTGACCTCATGCTGTGGCTGCTGCCGTCACCTCCACACTCTGTCACTGATGTTGGCACCTGAGCCCTCAGCTTGTTTTTTTCCAGCTGTTGCTGCCATGACTTTATCAGGCTACATTCCCGCTTCAGTTTTTTGATCAGTTTTGCCCACTTAAGTGCCCAGGGAATTTTATAGTGAAGCGATTCTAAGAGCGGTGGCAGTCATATGCGTGTCATACTAAAACACAACATTGTTTGAAGACCAAACCAAGCTCCCCCTGCATATTTAAGCATGGCACAACGTTCTACAACACCCTACAGGCTCCGTCCAGCCTGGAAATAGTTTTTTTTTTAACGCGATTCGTCCCGAAGTAATTCGGACCGAAACTAATTTTGTCAGAAAATTCGGCGAAGTCACTGATGCGAATTTTTGAGAAACTCGCCCATCTCTAGATATATACATTTATGTGTACTTTTGTCCCCTGAAGCACCCTTATCATTTTTAGGGGGAAACGCATCGGGTGTTTTGGACACAGATTGTTTTTAATTTTTCTAGTGTTAGGTTGTCTGTTATTGTTTAGGTTTCCAGGCAGAGCCACCCTTATAGGGGCGATGTCCCCACTTTTGAGACAGAATATTTAGGGTTAGTATATGGTGTATTTTAAAATGTAATTCGTCTACATCTCAGTGTTGCCCTATAGATCTGTATCATCAAACTGTATAATCAAACTGTAAGTTTTTTCACCCTTTTTACATCTCAATGATGTCCTAGTTATTTGTATCATCAAACTGTAAGTGTTTTTCACCTTTTTTTTTCTTTTGACAACCATCACTAAGTTGTACATGCTTGGTGGGGTAATTGTTAGAGAATTTTTTAATGTATATCTAATAAATGTGAACATTACATTATGTCTACCCTGCAGTGGACAAAAAAAACACCTGAAAACCAAATCCTTAAAACCTTCATAAATCTTAGTTTTTTGTCCCCTGACGGTCAAAAGCGATTGAAAAAAAGGCCATATTACGGCGCGTTTTTTGCTTGTCTTCAAGTCTGGTTTTTAATGTCTACATAAATCAAGCCATTGGGTGTGACTCCGCCCTACAAAAGGGGATGTACAGCAAATTATTGCATTTATGGATAAGGGTTGGTTCAGATAATCGCATCCAAAACCACTGCAACAATCGGATCTAAAACAGATTCAACATGTTTCCAACAATCAGCTAATGTGTTTGGATGTGTGTTGGATGCAGCAGGATCACTCCATATAGTTTTAAATTGGGCTCCTGCTGCATCTTTTGGATCAAGAATCAATGTCAATTCGTGGAACGGATCCAAAAGATGGATCCGAAAGAAGCAATGAGACACACATCAGAGATCACTCGTCTGAACACCGATACTTGTTTCATATTAAAAGCAATGTAAATCACACTGCTATTTGATAGTTACGTGTTTGAGTCCGATAGAATCGGATTTTAGCATCAAAATCCGCTGCAAAACGTATTTTAGCGTCAAAATCCGCAAAGAACCAGATTTTAGCGTCAAAATCCGCAGTAAAACGTATTTTAGTGTCAAAATCCCCAAAGAAACGGATGTTAGCATCAAAATGGTCAGCGAACGCAGTTTAGCGTCAAAATGGTCAGCGAACGGAGTTTGGCGTCAAAATCGTCAGTGAACGGATTTTAGCGTCAAAATTGTCAGCGAATGGATTTCGAACGGAGTCTGGCGTCACAATCCGCCGCGAACGGAGTCTGGCGTCAAAAGCCACCGCGAACGGAGTCTGGTGTCAAAAGCCGCCAAGAATCGAATTTTGAAATCAGAAGCGAGAGAACTTTATTAGCATCAAAATCCATAAAGAAAAGGATTTTAGCGCCAAAATCTGTAAAAAAAAATATTTTTTTTTGCGTCAGAAGTGAGAGAATTTTATTAGTGTCAAAATCTGTAAATAAAAGGATTTTAGCGCAAAAATCCATTAAAAAAAACATTTTTTACGTCAGAAGCGAGAGAACTAAAATTAGCAGAAAAATCTTGAATTGCGCAAAAATCGTTAGCGACAAAAGCACGATCACTTTATTAGGAACGAGGACACATCGGACACTTGTCTGCTTCTTCTCTGGCAGCCTTGCTGAGCAGACATTCAGTAGCTGCTCCTCTGGGCACCACAGCCATGGTTCCCTGCTCTCTGCAGACAATAGAGCAGAGAGGGGATGGGAGGGATCTCACTGTAGCTAATGAGATGGGAATCCTCTGAAGTCTCTTACCTACATTGTTTACTTTATGGCAGCTTCCTTTGTGTTGTGCAATTCACACAGCAGAGAACTGTCTCTGAAGGGGGGCAGGGCTCTTACACACAGGAATCTTTATAAATCTCTTTACAAGCTCAAAATGAAAATTCAAGCAACTGAGAATAAAAAGATGATATAAAACACAAACATTACTACAAAAAAAAAAAAAAAAAAAATTGTGATACAATCCCTTTAAGTACAAAGGTGGTCCTGATGGCATAATCCCTTCAACAGTGGCATAAATTTACTTTTTTCTGTTAATATGTCTTTTTATATTATTTTTATAGTAAGATCTATATAAAGATAGACAAATATATAAAAAGATGTTGTAAAAATGGATGATAATCACAAAAAAATAAATCTATATATATATGAATGAATCATCTCACAGCACTTGATTTTCAACTTAAAATGTTCTGAAGCTTTCACTTGACTCTATTTTCTTTTCTACCTGCTTTCCGTCACTCTTCAATGTCCTTTCATATTTCCAAGGGACTTAGTTTGAAAGTTAAATTGTCTGCCAAAATGAGCTCACTACCTTGTCAGTTATCTTATCCAGTGAAATATATTTTCTGCTTCATTCTGCTGATGGGTGCCATTGTTGACATATGATCCTCAGGGGCTCAGTTTGAAAGATGGAGCAAGAGACAATATGGAGCAAGAGACATAGCTGTATAGCACAGAAGGGGCTTTTTAAACTTATTTAATTCATAGAAATCTAGACTACATTTCACTGGTGGGAAAAATAATAAATTACTAATATTGTTCATTTATTAAACATTTAATGAACACTTAATAAAATATTTTTGACCTATAACAAATATTTCTTCAATCTGATAAATATGAAGATTTATTACTTGTGCATTTGCTGTTGTACAGCCAAAGTTTAAATATGTGATTGATTTAATTGAATTATGCTAAATGTAAGAAACAAATGTGCCATTTTGATTCAAATGTACTGATTTCTATAATTTCTTAAAAGAAAAGCAAAAGCAGAAACTGGTGTATTTCCGATCTAAAAGGGTTTACATATGTCAACTATTTTTTTTTTTACATAGCAACATTTGGCAAAGAAAATCCAAAGTAAGAAAGATGGGAAATTTGTGATTTAAACTTCTGAAAGGATTAAAAAAGAAGTGCAAATTAATCAGGAAATTCATATTGGGAACAGCTTCAAGTTGCAAATGAATAAACTCAGACAATTATGATAGCAAAAAAGATTCTTATAATATAAAAAAAAAATAGAACTATTACTTAAACTATATAGACTATATTATGATATAGTTAAATATTTTAAGTACTTTACAGGAAATAAAAGATAACCTTATCAGTCTAGTTATACAGGTAATAGATGTAAACATAGATGATAACTATTGATCAGTTTCAGGGAAATCATAAAAATTAGGGATAATCATTTCCCAAATACAGAAAATACCACAACTGAAGAAATAAAAGAGCTATTTGGTACAAATTGATACAATATTCCGACTTTCAATAGATTTGACTCTTTCTGAAAAGAAAGGAAAAATATGAATTCTTTAAACAAATGTTATTGAATATGAAGCCAAGTTCACAAAATGTATTCATGAACAATGTTTCAAAGCAATTTTATGAGACACATTCACATTTAAAGTAGCAAACAAGGTATTAAGTAAATCAAATATTATTATATCCAGTACACTGAACATTGAAAAAAACATGCAAGAAAGATACATGTAAGACAGATCAATATTTTCAAAATTAGCAAATGTATTAGATTAGTAGAGGTACGTAATATTTGGAGCTTGTCCAAACATCCCATACATTTTGAGTGACATGTATGCACATTGGCGCTAACAGGCCAGTTCTAAATAGCTTTAAAGTCTTGCAGAATGTGCCAGAATGTATGAACCTGTTCTTCTGCAATTCATACATACAGGTGCACTATTGTGCCAATACGACAAATCTGGCTCAGGCAGACCACCTTTATCCTGGTCTGGCTGTTCTAACTGTTCTGTGCCTAGGTTTGGCATCAAAGAATCATAAATGTGTCTAATTATAAATATGTTGGGTGACACGCCCCCAGAATGCCCCTAATCTTTGGCACTTTAAAAAGTGTCACTGCATCGCTTATCATGCTAAAGATTGGACTCCGACAGTTGATACATCTAGAGAACAGGTCTACTAAAGCTTTTTGATGCCAGATAACTTGAGCAGCCCTATTTTGATATGTCACAATTTGTTTTTTAAGACAGGGTAAAAGTGGTTTTGTCTAATGATGTCTAAAATTATTGGAATAGCTGGATCTTTCCATAAAAATGCAATTTCTACTCTGTTGGAGATACATATATAATAATTATTATTTAGTGAATTCATCGAGACAAGTTAAAATCGGGTCAAAATCGGGTAAAAAATCGAGAATTAAGATTGAGTTATTTTCTCTGCTTCCTGTACATTTGGAGGCCAGTCAGTCAGTGCAGAGCACAGAGGGGGGTCAAAAACATCACCGCTGAAGGAGTAGGGATCTCATTGGCTGCTAAAATCACATGACCTTGTTTTATGTATGTCACTGCATTTCCTTGTGAATGCCATTATGATTAGAGACTGTGAACTGAACACATTGCTCTCTCTGCTGCGCTTGTTTCAAAGCAGGCAGACACACCATTTCCCAGTGATTTCACAAAGGAAAAGCTGCTTGATAGATTAGTTAGGGTTGGGTAGTAGTAGTTAGGGAATTTGATATTGCTGCATACTGCATCTTTGCATTGCCCAAGACAGCTTGTGAATAAGACACTGTTAGGAAATCTCTCAAAAGAAAACGCTGTGATATACCGGTTTATTGCAGAAAAATTCATTCCTTGCCCAAATTTTCTTGCTACAGTTTTATGGGAACAGCCAGTGTACAAGACATTCTGAGGAAATCTGCTCTAAAAAGAAATCGCTGTAATATACTGGTTTCTTGCAGAAAATTTCATTCTATGCCCAAAATTTTCTTGCTGCAGTTTTGGGGGGACAGCCGGTGTACAAGACACCGTTCTTCCATAAGACCCATTTCACAGATATTCCATATAAAAAAAATCAGTTTCTAATCCTAGTTGCCTGTTGTGAAGCAAGAATTAAGGATTCAAGAACACTGTTGATTTTGTGTCAGGGTTTTTCCATAAGACCACATTTCATAGATATTCCATAGAAAAACGTTTGTTTCTAATCCTTGTTGCCATTTGTAAAGTATAAGCATTTAAGAACACTCTGTCAGGGTTCTTCAAAAAGACCCCATTTCACAGATATTCCATAGAAAAAAATCTGTTTATAATCCTATTTGCCAGTTGCCTAAAGGGCGCAGGCAGGGGCCCTGAACCGTGCCGGACTCCAGGCCGCTGCCATGGGCCTGAAGCGCCGGTGGTCTCTTTGACCGCTTCTGCGGAGCAGAGAGCGAGCGCTCCCTGCCCCGCAGACAGTGTCGGACCGGCTCACCGGAGGATCGCTGGATCCTCCGATAAGCCGCAGGGCCGACTCAGCGGAGCCGATGGGTCCTTATAGCGCTGAGGACCCGCCGCGGCTCCATGCAGCTCAGCTGGCAGCGTCGCGATGAAGTGATGTCATCGTGACGCTGCCTCTCCTCGGGTGCACAGCGCGTCACAGGCTGTGCACCCGAGGAGCTGCCGGAGGAGCGCGCGGCCGGAAAAGAAGAGGATCGCGCGGCCAGGAGGCAGGTAAGGTGAGTATAAATGTTGTTATTTTTGCCTGCCTGTGGCCCCTATATGCCTGCCTGTGGCCCTATACACCTGCCTGTGGCCCCATACACCTGCCTGTGGCCCTTATACGCCTGCCTGAGCCCTTACGCCTGCCTTGGGCCCCATACGCCCGCCTGTGGTCCCCATACGCTTTCCTTGTGGCCCTATAACCCTGCCTGAGCCCCTATATGCCTGCCCCGTGGCCCATATATGCCTGCCCGTGGCCCCTATACGCTTGCCCGAGCCCCATATGCTGCTGTGGTCCCCATACGCCCGCCTGTGGCCCTATACACTGCCGTGACCTATAAGCCCCCTGAGCCCCTACGCCTGCTGTGGCCCTATACGCCTGCCTGAGCCCCTATATGCCTGCCTGTGGCCACTATATGCCTGCTTGAGCCCCCATACGCCTGCCTGTGTCCATCGCCTGCTGTGGCCCTATATGCCTGCCTGAGCCCCTATATGCCTGCCTGTGGCCAATATACGCCTGCCTGTGGGCCCCATACGCCTTCCTGAGCCCCCATATGCCTGCCTGTGGTCCCATACGCCTGCCTGTGGCCCCATACGCTTTCCTGTGGCCCTATATACCCGCCTGTGGCCCCATACGCCTGCCTGTGGCCCCATACGCCTGCCTGTGGCCCTTATACGCCTGCCTGAGCCCCTATACGCCTGCTGTGGCCCCCTAGCTGCCTGTGGCCCCATACGCCTGCCTGTGGCCCCTACCACACTGCCTGTGCGCTTATACGCTGCCTTTGGCTCCATACGCCTCCCGTGGCCCCTATACGCCTGCCTGTGGGCCCCTTTTACACCTGCCTGAGCCCCTATACGCCTGCCTGTGGCCCCTATACGCCTGCCTGAGCCATTATACGCCTGCCTGTGGCCCCTATACACCTGCCTGTGACCTATAAACCTGCTGAGCCCCCATACGCCTGCCCGTGGCCCTATTACGCCTGCCTGAGCCCCTATATGCCTGCCTGTGGCCACTATACGCCTGCCTGTTCCCCTATATGCCTGCCTGTGGTCACTATACGCCTGCTTGAGCCCCCCATACGCCTGCCTGTGGTCCCCATACGCCTGCCTGTGGCCCCTATATGCCTGCCTGAGGCCCTATATTTCTGCTGTGTGCCCCTATATGCCTGCCTGTGGCCCCTATACGCCTGCTTGAGCCCCCATATGCCTGCCTGTGGTCCCCATACGCCTGCCTGTGGCCCCAATAAGCCTGCCTGTGCCCCCCTATGCCTGCTGTGGTCCCTTTCGCCTGCCTGTGGCCCTATACACCTGCCCGTGACCCCTATAAGCCTGCCTGAGCCCCCATACGCCTGCCTGTGGCCCCTATACGCCTGCCTGAGCCCCTATATGCCTGCCTGTGGCCACTATACGCCTGCTTGAGCCCCCATACGCCTGCCTGTGGTCCCCATACGCCTGCCTGTGGCCCCTATACGCCTGCCTGAGCCCCTATATGCCTGCCTGTGGCCCATATACGCCTGCCTGTGGCCCCTATACGCCTGCCTGAGCCCCATACGCCTGCCTGTGGCCCCTATCCTGCCTGTGGCCCCATAGCCTGCCTGTGGCCCTTTTGCCTGCCTGTGGCCCCTATACGCCTGCCTTTGGCCCCTATACGCTGCCTGTGGTCCCCATAGCCTGCTGTGGCCCCCATATGCCTGCCTGTGGCCCAATTGACTGCCTGTGGCCCCCATATGCCTGCCTGAGCTCCCTATACGCCTGCCTGTGGCCCCAATACGCCGGCCTGTGGCCCCATACGCCTGGCTGAGCCCCCATACACCTGCTTGTGGCCCCTATACGCCTACCTGTGGTCCCATATGCCTGCCTGTGGCCCCATACGCCTGCCTGTGGCCCCTATATGCCTGCCTGTGGCCCCTATACGCCTGCTTGTGGTCCCTATACGCCTGCCTGAGCCCCCTATACGCCGGCCAGTGGCCCCGACACGCCTGCCGGTGGGCCCCATACGCCTGCCTTTGGGCCCCATACTCCTGCCTGTGGGCACCATACGCCTGCCTGTGACCCCATACGCCTGCCTGTGGCCCCCATACGCCTGCCTGTGGTCCCTATATGCCTGCCTGTGGCCACATACGCCTGCCTGAGCCCCCATACGCCTGCCTGAGCCCCTATACGGCTGCTTGATCCCTATACGCCTGCCCGAGCCCCATATGCCCGCCTGTGGCCCTAGCTATATACCTGCCTGAGCCTTTTATAGCTATTTACCTGCCCGTGTGCCCTATATACCTGCCTGAGCCCTATAGCTATATAACCTGCTTGAGTGCCCCTATTACCTTCCTGAGAGTGCCCTATATAATATACTTGCCTGAGTGACCCTATATCTATATACTGCCTGAGTGCCCCTATATCTATATACCCGCCTGAGTGTGACCCTATGTCTATATACCCGCCTGACAGTGACCCTATATCTATATACTGCCTGAGAGTGATCCTATATCTTTACCTGCTGTGTACCCCCATATTTATTACCTACTGTCTAATACACCTGTTAATACCTCTCTAATATACATATACCTGCTGATGAAAGGGGCATTCTATATACCTGTCTAACTGAGGGGATTATATACCTATAATTAAGGAGTTACTGGAAATGTGAGGATTCTAAGATATTTGTGTCCAAATCTGAAGGGACGAGTATTGGTCGGGAGCAATCAGCATGAAGGTGTGAACCAGATGGAGAAGAAAAGGGAAGGTGAGCGACGCTGATCAGAAATGATGTCTCCGGTGAGTCACTAAATGTGAGAGGAATTAGTGAGCGGGGGGGGGGGGGACATTTTTGGTGGTGGGGGGGGGGGGGGGAGCACCATTGGCTGTACTTGCCTAGGGCACTAAAATGCCTTGTTCCGGCCCTGGCTTCGCCAATCTGTTCTTCAGTGGTTAATACAACCTGAATCCAGTGGTTTCAGCTCCTCATCTTCTCAGTCATGGCCACAAAAGTCGTCGTCGTCATCATCATCATCAGTCCAACCTGAAGCAAACACAGCCCAAATGTCAATCCATGTACAGACCGATCCATATAATCCATATTCTGAAGATCTCTTTGATGACAATGCGGTTAGGGTCAGAAACTATTTCAAAAGATCAAGAAGCCAAAGAGAATGATTTTTTCTGCTCTGACGCCCAATCGCTGATGCCCTCAGATGAGGAGAAGGAAGTTGGTCAGTCGGCAGAAATCCTGAGCGGTCAGCAATGCCTCGCAGTGCCTGCGGCTTCTAGCCTGTAGCTTGAGGATGTAGACTGTCAGGACAAGGAAGTCACCTGTGATGATGATGTTGATAATGACATTGCAGATCCAATGTGGTCTTTTCAGCAGCAGTTGCTTGCGAGCGCCTCATCAGTTGAGGAGGAGGACAATGGGGTAGTGTCAGTGCGGGTCTGGCCTCAGAAAGGGAGAGGGTGGTCGCACAAGTCTGCTGACATTAATCCGCCAGCCATGGTAAGTGGTGGCAGCAGGAACACCACCACTCCGTTTTCGCCGTTGAAGGGGTCCAGGACCTGTGAAGTCTGGGCCTTTATCCATAAAGCTGGCTGATGCTGGATTTGCCATCAACGTGTCAGTAGAGGAAAGAATCTAAAGAGTTTAACCACGAACATGAACAGGCACATGCATCTATAGCATGAATTGCAAGACAGCAAAAAATAGAGATGGATCCAGCGTGGTTGGTGAAAACAATAACTCCTATTTATTTCGCATATACAAAAATGCGGCGGGGGACTAAACAAGACAGACGGTTAAAACCTACGCGTTTCAGGCATAGTAAATTTTTGCCCTTGTTCACGGTATACAAGCGTTCATCTAAGTGTCCATTAAAATAGTGGTTGAGGTGTCACGTGTTAATGCACGTCATTTCTATCCTCATTTTTAAATTAAAAACACACATATATATAGCCTAAACCAACAACCTTCTATTATTATCCAGGATATAATATCTTGTTTCAATATGTTTTCTTACTCCTGTATTTATAACCCATTCAAAGAGACTTGATGGGAAAACTTCAATATATATAAGATAATCATTTCTATTGTTGAGGCCTGTAGGGATCCCAGATTCCAATTCATGGATCCAAAAGGCTCACGCAGGCGCATCGGTGCTCCAGTTCCACCATTATGCGGACGATGAATTCGCTCTATTCCACAACATTTGAAAAAATGTCGAGTGCGCCGCGTGTGCCTCCACAAAGTGCCTCACTGCTCCGGAATGGGTATAATTTGCATTTTTTTTAATACCCGCAAGATGTTCGTATTTTCCTCATTTTTCGGATGCTACTACCTACATAGGATTTGTTGCATGATGTGCAAAAGAATGGATAGACCAGATGGGGCGGTTATTTACAGTTAATGAAGCTGTGTATTTTATATTTTTGTGATTGGCCCACCAGATGATCCGTCCTATCCATATACTGGCATACCTTGCATAATCTTTTTCCACACATGTAGTTACCTCTGAGGTCTAGCCCCCGTTTCCGATAGTTTTTTACTGGAAAAATTACTGGGAGAGATATGATCCTTGAGTGTTTTTATTGCGTTTAGCCCCCATATTAATTCCTTCATCTATTATGTTAGCAAGTATAGGGTCCTGTCTAAGAATATTGATGTTTCTAAAGAACACTTTTTTTATTAAGTCAAATTTCCCTCATGTAAGCTGAAACATAAGTAACTTTTGTTTTTTGTTACTGCTTGTTTTTTTATGTTTTTTTTTTTTGAAAACAATTTGATCATGTTTTTTTCCTTTCTTTTTTTCCCTTTCCCCTTGGGGGGCAGGAGGCACTTTTTTGGGGCACCGCGGGGCCTCGCTTTCAAATGTTGTGGAAAAGAGGAATTTATGTCCCATATGGGGAGATGGGAAAACGGTGGCCTGCGTGAGGCTTTGGATCCATGAATTGGAAACTAGGATCCTACAGGGCCTCAAAAAATAGAAAGATTTTCTTATATATATTTAAGTATTCCATCAATGTCTCTTTGAAGGGGGTTTAAATACGGAGTAAGAAAACATATTGAAAAATATTTATCCTGGTAAAATAGAAAGGGTTTTTGGCTTGGTTATTATATATGTGTGGTTTTAATTTAAAAAAAAAGATGGGAAAAGGTGCTTAACACGTGACACCCCAACCCCTATTTTAAAAAACACTTAGATGAAAGCTTGTATCCGTACAAGGGCGAAATTTACTATGCCTGAAACGCGAGGGTTTTAAAACCCTCTGTTTGTAGTACGCCTGCATTTTTTTATATGCAAAAAAATAGGGGTTATTGTTTTACCAACCAGCTGGATCCACTCTATTTTTTTGCTGTTTGCGTTTGGCTTCCCTGCGGGGGCCAGGATCACGGGCGAAGGGGGATGAGGCTATCACTGAGGAACTAACGTCTCCAAAAAACAAAAAGAAAAAGGTAGGAATCCTTCACTCTTCAAGCTTTGCTTTACTTTGTGTAAAGCATGAATTGATTTGGAGGAGTCACTTGGAGAAAAAAGGACACACAGGTCCCGGGCTTCCAACCACTGAGATATCCTCTGTCTCCTTCTCCGACACTTTCAAGTTCAAGAGGTCCTCTGCTGCCGATGTACCAGAGCAGCATGAGCAAGCACAATCCCAGTTCCAGACCTTGTCAGCCTATTCTCACCGCCACTACCAGAGACACAGACTACCATTTTTTCCTTCCACTAGTTTGACCTGCACTCCGTACAGTGGCCAGTCTAGCAGTCAACCTTCTTTTTACCAGGTGTGGGAGCATAAGAAACACTTTCACCCCAACTATCCCAAAGCCAAAACCCTGAATGTCAGCATTGCCAGGTTTTTGGCTCTGGAAATGTTGCCTTTCTGCCTGGTAGACACAGATGGTTTCCGACATGTCATGGCCCTGGCATGCCCCCAGTACCAGATGCCGAGCAGGCATTTCTTTGCCAGAAAACGTGGCAGAAAAAATCTCCAGAGTGTTTGCTGCATCTGTGTCCACCAAAGTCCATCTCACTACAGACACATGGACTAGTAAGCACGGTCAAGGGCGTTACATCTCACCGACTGCTCACTGGGTGAGTTATGTGGATGACAGTGTCTCTGGTTATGATGGTGGGTCTTGGGCTCGGCGGACAATCTTCTACACTGCTGTGATGGTGCAGGTTCCAGATCCCCAACCTCCACGGGTAGCATCACGTGCCAAGAGCAACCAGGCCGTTCTGAAATGAATGTGTCTTGGAGACCATCAAATCACAGTGGTCAAGAGCTGTGCATGGCTCTGCACTGAGACCGACCAGTGGCTGGGTGCTAGGAACCTGGCGCCAGGCATGGTGGTGTTCAACAACAGGAAAGATCTTCTTGATGCCTTAAGGTAATTAGACTTACGCACATCCCTTGCCTGGCATACGTCATGAACCTGGTTGTGCAGACATTTCTCAAGTGCTACCTGGGTCTTGACTGTCTGCTGAGGAAGGTTTGAGGTCTTAGATCACACTTCTGGTGCTCGCACCCTGCTTCGGCACGACTGGCAGCGTTGAAGCGTGATCTGGGCCTCCCTGTCAACCATCTCATTCTTGAAGTGGCAAAATGCTGGAATTCCACCCTCCACATGCTCCAGCGAGTGTGGCAGCAGCGTAATACCATTATGCAGTATCGTATTGGCTGAAGAGCACTGGTGTGGACCTCGGGGTATTGAGCCATAGAGAGTGGAGGCAGGTGTAAGATCTTTGCAGCATCCTTGCCAGTTTTGAAGATGCCACCAAAATGATCAGTCAGGAAAATGCCATTGTCAGTATTACTATTGTTGTGATATGTTTACTGGAACAAGTGTTGGACACTCTAAAGCAGCAGGTCCCAGCAGTGATGGAGGAGGAGGCGGACACAGATGCGGACACAGATCCTTACTTGCCAGAGGATGTAAAAGGCCTGACTGTTTCCCAAACTTAAAGGTCTTCTTTAGGCGGTGGTTCGGGTCCAGGGCTGGTGCAGGACAGCTTACAGAGTACAGCGCATGAGGCTGGCCAGGGCTGTGATTACGCTCAGGATGAGGAAGTGGAGCAGGATGATGAGGCAGGGCTTGGATGCTCCATTACCTGCAACATGATCCACACATCAAGGCAATCAAAAAGAACAGCAGTTACTGGGTGGCCATCCTCTTTGATCCATGTTACAAATCAAAAGTCAGAAAATTCCTTCCACCCACACAAATTGACAGTACAATGCAGGAATTTGAGACAGTGCTCATTGACCAACTCGAGACATGTGTTGCATCTTCTTCACGTTCTAATGTCACGGTGGAACAACGTCAACAATGTGCCAGCAGTAGAATGGCAAGTAGCATCAGCAGCAGCAGGCAGCGTGGCAGAAGCCTATTGGGTGACATGTGGCAATCGTTATTTACCACCTCACCAACGCCTGTTAAGCAGGGCAGCATTCAGACACACAGAGACCGCTTTAAGACCAAGGTCCATGACTACCTGCGGCTCAACCCCTAAGTTGTTGGACTTGGTCCGGACCCAATCGACTTCTAGGTGTCCAGACTGGATGAATGGCCTGAGCTTGCTCGGCACACCATAGAAATGTTATCCTGCCCAGCAGCCAACAATATCTCGGAACGCACATTCAGCACAGCTGACAAACGTATCCATCTTTTTTCTTGCTAATTTTATTCTGAGTGTCCATAATGTAATTTTTGCTGGTTTTGGGGTCAGGCCACTGTAAAAGACACTGTTAGTAAGTGTCCAATTGAAAAAATCTTATTTCAAATACTAATTTCTTCTTGCACATTTTATTCTGAGTGTCCAAAAGGTCATTTTTGCTGGTTTTGGGATCAGGCTATTGTAAAAGGGGTGCCATTGGTGCCAATAAGGCAGTGTTCCTGTCAGCGGCCCTAATCAAAAAGGGGCCCAGTGATATGTTAAAAATAGGAACTAGTAATGGGTGCATAATCTCCAAAAAATTGGGAATCTTGCAAGAGAACAAAGAGTGACTTTTGATCAAATATTTTTTTTTCTAG
>JAODAL010047542.1:0-29818 GCA_025379985.1 Phyllomedusa bahiana
GTAGAAAATAGCTAAAGGGGGTTAAATGGGGGTTTTGAAGCATGTCCACTCTTTGTCATTAGAGCCTGGTCCTGGCTGTCCTCATATCCCTGCACAGCACAGGACACTCTGGCTCTGTGAAACAGCACGGTGAGACAACACTTTTAAAGGGAATTCCTGTCTGGGAAATGGGGGTTTTGCATCATCATGCTGTGGGTGCAGAAACTGCATATCTCCCTCCATTCCCTTCCATAGGAGATCACAGTAAAACCATGCATGCCCAACTCTGTCCTCCATGGTCATAGTAGGATGCTTTAAAACCCAATTTAAGTAGATGGAACTACCTCTTTAAAGGGAATCTGTCGTCAATTTATTATTTTTTTTTTCTTATTACATCAAGCCCCTGATCCATATGCTTTTCCTCTGTCATGTTTACTTCCTGGTTGTAGATTTCTCTATTCGGCCATCTATATATGATTGTGGGGAAGACATTCTTGCTTGCACTGCTTTAACAGCAGTCAGAGAGATACTTTACAGCAGCTTCATGCACATAGGATTCTTAAGCATTTTCTGTCCCATAGACATCTATAGGAGAGTTATCACTGTGAAGGGAGGGGGGAGGGGGAGCGGTGACATCTCCTCTTGGGACTGGTGGATTCTGTGTTATCTGTACACAATGGTGTCTCCTTTCAGTTTGGCCCTGCTTTTACTGATAATGAGCAGACACTGAAAATCTCCCTCTACAGAACAGGAAGTGTCAGACCATTATTAGGCTTAGTGGAAAAAGTGAAAACGGCAGGATTTTAGGAATTATTTAAAAAATACTGAAAGTGATATGGAAAATTAAAAAAAAATAACCCAAAAAATTTCCCTAAAACATGTGTTTAACATAAAAATGTGAGTTAAACAATAAGTCATTTTTTGATGACACATTCCCTTTAAATACCTTGTCTCAAGAACAGGCCCCCAAAAGTCTCTGTTCAGAACTGAGCGCTGTTTGGGACTCTCCAGTCATTAAAATGAACGCCCATTCTCAAGATAAATGGGGAACCTGCATCTATCGCATATATATTGCATATCCTGTCAATGTGCCATAAATGTGTGAGACGGGAACACCCCTTTGAAATAATTGACATTCTTGTGTTGAGGTATGTGTTAAATGTTGTATAATGTTGTACTGTGTTAGCCATAGAAAATAGTAGAAGAGTGAAGAAATCAGGCGAAAACCTTTTAGAGGTTAACTGAGGTTGTTGAATAAAGCCAGACGTTCATCTTTTAACCTTTTATTTTGCATTTATCTGTAATTTGTGTATGAAGTAAAAAGAAAAAAGTTGGGTGAACACCCTCTAAGTGTGGTCATTTTAAAAGTGTTTTCAAGTTTTCTTATGTTGTGTAATGTTTTTCCCAGTACGGGTTCATTGATGCATTTATTTAAAGGGGTGTGTTGTTCACTACAAGGATTTTCTTTTTATGTTAAAGATCTTGCAAAAAACAAGTAACTTTGCAAAATATGTCCATTACCAGGGGTGTTACCTATTTCCTCGAAATCCCCTCTTTTTATGGGCTGCATCAGCTTTCCCCAGGTTGCTGTAGCTTCAGACCTGTTAGATCTCTCTGATAGGGTTCCAGCACTGGTTGCTATAGCTACAGGGCCTGGCTTCTACTGCAGCCCAGTAGAAAACCAGTAAACACACCCCTGAATTCAAAATAAAACCAAGGAAACTGGACTGAGGTAAGATGAAACAATGCAGTGAGACAACCCCTTTAATCTTTCTTTTTAATCTGCTTTTTGAGAATTTAACAGCAGTGCTATTTCTTGGTGGTATAGGCCATTGTTTTCTTTGCAGAAGTAGTCTCGAAGAAAGGGTGAAGAACCCATCTAACCATCAAGGAACAGAAATACTATAAGATTTAATGAAATATGCCTTGTTTTTATTTAAAAAAAAATAACTAAAAAATGTCTGCTTTTCTTGTAGGTTAGTTGTTTTTTTTTTTTTTTCCAACAAAAAAAATTGGTTTAAAAAAAAAAAAAAAAAAATTATTGCTTTTGATTCTTTAGGGTGGGTTTTTTGTTCCTATATACCATTTTTTTAAAGGGGATTCTCACCCTGCATTTTTAATGGCATAGTGATGGAATATGCCATAAATGTGGACCCCACCCTCGGGCGAATCAGCCCCTGAAAGTTTTGGTTCAAAAGAGGGGGTCGCATTTTCGGTTCTAGGGGATTCCCCGGGTAAGGTGAGCGTTGGTTTGCTGTATCAGAACCCCCATAAAAGAAAAGGGAAATATGCACAAGGCAAACAGTCTTGTTCTGAGCCAAGACTTTGGGGGGCCCATTGCAGAGGGCCCATTTATGTGCCATCAAAATGCAAGGTGGGAACACGCCTTTAAATGATGGGTTGGGAACATAACAAACACCCCTTTTAGGTCACACCATAAAATAATTTGCATAAAAAATTATCATGATTTTGGGAAATTTTTTAAAAACATTTTTATTACATATTTAAGTTTTGGGTTGAACCTGAAAAACCAGAACAAATCTGCAGCTATTAAAGAGAACTGTCACATGATTATCCCCCCCGGCTGAGGACAGCCAGGCTGTGTCAGACCTGCTTTTTTTTCCAGCCCCCCCCTTTTCCCCCTTTTTCTATAAAGGTGGGGGTTTTTAATATTTTAAAGCTCAAATCTGCGTTTTCAGCCAGAAGAGTCATTCGAAGAGTCTTTCAGAGGTCTGGTTTTTTTTCAAACCCCCCCCCCCGAGCCTACCCCGCCAAACCCTTGACGATAAACCTATTACTTTGAATAGGGAGAAACATGTGAATAACTGCGTAGGGGGGCTAATCTTTGGGGGGCGGGCTAACACCCGCTCATGAAAAAGGTTTTTGGGGTAAATACTCTAAAACTCCTCATATTACAGAAAAAAGGGGCCAGTGCTGGGAACAGAGGGCTGAACTAGCTTGTTCGCCCCCCAGCAAGGGGGGTAAAACCCATGTGACAGGTTCCCCTTTAAGGTCGTTCACACGGCTTATTCTGCCCCCGGGATTGGGCCCTACTGGCAACCGGATTTTTGCGCGTACGGGGCCAATTGTCGGAGTAATTACGGTAAACCACAGTTTCAAGAGAACATGGTTTTTGTGCCCTCCCCACTCGGGGAATCCGCCCCGGGGGAAGAAAGTGACATGCACTTATTTACGGGCCCTACGCCTGGAAATGGAAGTCTATGGGGCCGGGGAGCGGCGCCCCGCCCCTTATTTAGCTGGATTTGTGAGCGAATCCGGCTACAAATCCGTCGGGGAAAAAGCTGTGTAACACGGCCTAAGGGTCCATGCATTAACGGGCGCATATTTTTCAATCTAACCTGCAAAACGCTGTTTCCCGAGCAATTATTTCAAGACCAAACGATTTTCAGCGAGTTTGTAGCCACAGTCCATGTCTCAGCGCCCGCATCTATGTTTTTTTTTTACCCCTATTTCTATAACCTGTTAAAAAAGGCCAATTTTTAAAAACAATTTCATGGATTATACCCTGATTAGTACATTTGTTCGTCTCTGGTTCCCACGAGAATTGGGGAAAGACTTGGCAAAAATGTTTCCTAGCAAGAAAATTAAATATTAAATCGATATTTTTTTCTCTTCCCCTATGTCCCCACTGTTTTCAGCTTTTTGAACATTTTTCTTTTTGACAATTATGTAATACTGTGGAAGAATTTTAAAGGGGATGGGGGTTTCAAAAAGAACCACTTTTAATGGGCTGAGGAGGGGATAAAGGGAAAAAAATAAGGCTCGTCTTTCCAATTGCCTCTGCACCAGCGCTGATTAAACCCCTTTGGGGCCCCTGCTGAGACATCCAAAACCATTGACATGTACCCTGCGCTATCACGGCCCAGCGTTACTTCCATTTGAACAAAAAAAACACGGGGACTGAAGGCTTGTCCCTGGCAAGGGTTTTTGGGGGTTTCCAGCGGTTTTCAGTTTTGAAAACCTCTGCAAACTTTAGTACGGCCCTTTTGGGGGAAAAATCGGTCCGGAAGCCCCCCCCCCCCCCCCCCCCTGCACGGCACATGGCAAATTGGGGAGAAACCGCCCGCAATTAGCTGTGGATAAGCCGTGTGAACATAGCCTTAGGTTTTGTCCCAGTGGAAAAACTAGGGGCGAGGCTTTCACAGTGCAATGCAGCGTCGTTTTTGCATTTGTCCCAGAAAATTAAATTTGTCAAATAATCAAAAGCTCCCATTATTTTTTTATGCAGTGTAGGCATATAACAAGGTGTTTTTTTGGCCTTATTTGTAAAGGATAACCTAACCTTTTAATTCCGTTTAAGTCTTTTGTACAGTCCATTAGAGCGATCACCCAATTTAAATTACCACCACCCGTTGAGCCAAAGGGGTGTTGATCCACTGTATGCCATACGGGCATCCGTCAGGGGGTATCCAAAAATCCTTGTGTGTCCTTTTGCTTGCATTGCAAATCGGGGAAGAAAAACCCCAAAACATGATCTACAGCAGTGGGGATTTGCCACGGGTTTTTCCCATGGCCGCTTTTGGGTTTGCCGCCGTTTTTTTCAGAGGGTCTCAACACCACAAACCCATGTTTTTGGGGGGGACATGCCCGTAGGTTAAATGAGAAGCCAACCAAAAATTAAGTTTGCTTTGTTTTAACTTCCAAATTGATGAACTTAACCACTAATAATAGCCACAAGTTTGATTCCTGTGGGAATTCTTTATTATCAGGGACAAAGCAAGGGTGCATTCAGCATGGGTGAATAAACCCAGATCACCCTAAAAGGTTTTCCAAGATTAAAAATGCTCTTTCTAGCAGGACATGATAACAAAAAAGTAAGACTTTGGGCATGTCCCCACGGCAGGGTTTCAGCCGGCTTTTCACCGGTTTGGGGTTTTTCAGACCACCGAAAAACCGGCCAAAATTACACAGTGGTCTCTATAAAAAACCCCTGCAGCACCCCATGCACGGCTTTTTCCCGCCCGGCGGTTTTGTCACCGCGGACCGCGCAAAACATTGAACATGCACAACTTCCGGTTTCCAGACGGAACATGGTCTCCCGGGAGGGGTGTTATCCCCCTCATTGCGAGAAAAGCCCCCCCCCCCCTGGGGGACGGCCCAAAAACCAGACAAAAACCGGCCGGGTTTTTTTCCACTCCGTGCAAACGGCCCCCTTTACTTACCTCCCCAAGGCTTTCCTCTACGGCCGGGGCCCTTTCGTTTACCTGGGTGAAACATAAATCCATCGTTCACATGATAGGTATAGCCTGTTACGGCCACATTTTTCACTCCGGGCCTGCAACTGGCTGCAGCAGTCACATGAATGAAGACCATCCAGTGCTACAGCCAGGGTGAATGGACCGGGAGTGAACGGGAGCATCCGGGAGGAAAGTGTTAGCTTTATTTTCTATCTTTAAACCCCTGCCCTAAAACCTTCTTAAAAACCCCAGAACACCCCTTAAGTTTCCCTACCCAAGCAGAAACCTCGCCTCCCCGACAAGGCTGGCCCACCTCCCGCTGGCTATCCCTAATGTTCCCTTATTCTTTAAACTGTAATTTTTATTAAAGAAGTTTTTTGGAGTAATAAACATCAAGAAAAAAAACAAACAAAGTAATCAAAATTTTGTAAAGGTGACGCTTTTGACCCAGCACAGTATACATAACCTCATATACCTATTTAATGTTCCCTTATTCTAGGGGTATGTCCACTCCAACTGTCACAATACTCATCGGATTCTGAATCCTAAAACAGTGTCCGAATATTGTGATGCAGTTTACAATGTGGATTTTAGTTTTTGGGGTTTTTGTTCTGCTGGATTTACAGTCAGAAAACCAGTCCCATTCATCTTAGGGGTTTTAAAAAGTCACCATCTACATAAAAAAAAAAGGGAAACAAAGGGGGTCCCCATTAATAATTGTTGGGGGAAATTGGTGTTTTTGGTATTTGTGTGTTGTTTTAAAAATATATATATATATTATTTAATATTTAATATTATATTATAAAAATTATATATATATATATATATATATATATATAAAAAAAAAAAAAAAAACAAACACACACAAAACCCAAAACCCAAACAAAAGCAAAAAAAAACCTAGAAGTATAGAAAATGTTTTTTATAAGAGAGAGAAAATCTAAATTTGAGTTTCAAAATTTGTCCCTGTATTTTGGAAAAGTTTTTGTTTCCCTGAACAGAAGGGGATGGGGCATTCATCACAAAATGCAGTTTTGTTATCTTACGATAGTGGTTTTCATAAAAAACAGTGGCCTGTTGTATTAGACACCACGGATCACTTGCTGTTTTGTTCCTTGTCAGCCTCTGAAAACCATTGAGTAATTGTACTTTTTATTTCAGATCTGTCTCGAAATAGATTGTCTGAGGTTCCTGCGGAAATCTGCAACTATGTTTCTTTGGAGAGCTTAAATCTTTACCAGAACTGCATCCGCTATGTGCCGGAGGCGACTCTCAACTTGCAGGCCTTAACCTTCCTGAATCTCAGGTATTTTCCTGTTATTTTGAAGTCTAGAACTTTAAGTAAGACTGTTTCCATATACACGCCAGAGGTGTACATTGGGAGTGTTTTTCAGCACATGCCACTGTATATCCATACAGAAGAATACATCCGTTATTGACCACAATAGCAAATGAACCCATATTTTACATGGTATACATTTTTTTTTTCAGCAGTGGTCATCTAGGTCAGATAGCACAGCAGATAAGTTTTCAAATACGTTGACAAACCACCCTGATGGAGGCCAATGGGATGTTCTTTAAAAGGCTCATTTACCGCAAGAAAATGCCTGGGGGAAACCCCCAACGGTACTTATTCTTTTATTTTGCACGCAGGGGGACGGCTTTTGTCCAGTTTTTGCATTTAACCCGCCCTTTCACACCCCGGGGTTATGTTCGCCCAAAAACGGGCCGCAAAAATGAACTGTTTAAGTTTTTTTCCGGGTTCCCCAGTGTCAAAAAACTGTCTGGGGGGAAAATCCTTGCAGGGGAAAACTGCTGCACAATTTTCCATTAAAGTCCATGTAAAAGTTGACAGTGGGTTTTTACAGATGGTTTTTAAAAATCCAAAAACGTTTTAAAAACCACGGCAAACCTGTGCCGGGGGGACAACCCTTACCCTCCATGGGTCAGTAGGGGGCCTATAACTATTTTCACATATGCTTGAGCTTTTTCAATGAAAACCCCAAAAAATTTTCGAAAACAAAACTTAGACACGATCAAACGGCTGAGCCTCTGCCCCCCAAAGGGGGAAAAGGGCTCTTTGCATGAAAGAATTTTTTGATGTCGGAAAGAAAGATTAAAAAAGCTAAGGTTATGTTCACAGGTTTTTTTTGGGGGACGTTTTTCCCCCCGTAATCACGGTGCGTTTTGGGGGGGGGGGCGAAAGCCGCCGGCCCCATGACATTAGTTATTTTTGCGCGTTACGCCGTGAAAATTTACATGTCACTTTTCCCCCCACCGCCGTTTTGTCGAGCGGGAGAGGGAGGGAATCCATATTCCTTAGAACTGGGGTTTTACCGAAGATTGGGAAGATTTCAGCCCTAATTCGCGCAGTACGCTGAAATTTGGGTTGAAATAGTCCCCCAAAATAGCTTTTGAACAACCCTTAAAAAGGGTAAAATACATGATCAACCCTTACAATTTTAAAACCCCTTTGACTCATTTTTTTAAAACAAAACTTCGGCACCCATACCCCGGTGTTAAAAAATTTTGAAAAAACAGATGCAAAGGGCAAAAATTTTTTAAGAATCTGGTTTGATGTTGTGAAAAAATCTTCACAAAAATATAATGGCAGGGAGAATATTACATCTAAAGCATGAACATTTATGCTTAAAAAAAGTTTCTCAAAATTTTGTGTACTGCCCTTATCCAGAATTTTGAGGCTTGTTTTAGGATTTAAATAGGTTCCCAACACACCCCCAAAAATACCGTCCGTTTCAAATCTTTGGAATTTTGGGGCCAAGTGAACACCTTGAACTCCTTGTCAGGAATCTCAAACCATTCCTGCCAGTGTGACAGGGGTATTACATGCGAACGGGCCATGCCCTTAGGAATACCATTACCTTGAAGGGTTATACTTGGTCTGCAGCAATGTGTAAGTAGGTGGTTGGCGTCAAAGTAACATATACATGAATGACAGGTCCCAAGGTTTACCAGCTGCACGTTGCCATGAGCATCACACTGTCTGACGTCTTGCTTTCTTCTCATAGTGCAAAGTGGTGCCGTCACTTTTTGAGGTAAATGACAAACACCCCCCCCTGGGGTCTACGCATGTAACAGAAAATTTGATTTTTTGACCAGACCACCTTTTTTCATTTCTCCATGCCTAATTCTGATGCTTACCCCTATTTTATCGGTATAAGCGGTTTTTCAGCACAAAAAATGTGCTAAAAATCCCTCCTCGGTTAACCGAGTCATGTCGGCACCTTTGGGGGCGCCGGTGGCCCCTGGCGCAGGGGCCTTCAGTTTTTAGCGCCCCCTCAGGGGGGTTATAAATAAAGGGGCCGATACCTGCAACTCCTGCACGGGTGGCCCAGGGGCCCGTCGCGATCCTTCCCCTGATGCGATCCCCCGAGCGCATGCCGGGAAGAGAACCACTTGGGAGCAAGGAGCGAGGCTCCGTGCTCCGCATGGACTCCGGGGGGCCGCAAACCGCGCTGTCCGGGTTTCCGGCCAGCAGCATGGCCCTCACCTGCAGACGGGGCCTGATAAAAACCCCCCGCCTGAACCCAAAGAGAGGAGAGTGGGGGAGGCGAGCAGGGGGAGCGAGGGAAGTGGGGGGTTTTTTTTGTTTTTAAACCCTACCTACACCTGCCCCTTACGCCTAAAGGACCTATCCTGCCTAACCCTGCCTATGCTGCCTTGGGGACCCATACCTGCCTATACCCGCCTAAGGGGGACCTATACCTGCCCATAGCCTGCCCTAGGGGGACCTATACCCCCTGCCCAAGCCTGGGTAGGGGGGGCCCATACCCTGCCTTAAAGGGTCCAGGGGGACCCATACCCGCCTTAGCCCCTAGGGGGGGCCCATACCCTGCCCATCCCCGGGGGGCCATACCCGCCTATTGCCTGCCTAGGGGGACCTATACCCTGCCTATAGCCTGCCTAGGGGGACCTATGCCCTGCCTATAGCCTGCCTAGGGGGACCTATGCCCTGCCTATAGCCTGCCTAGGGGGACCTAAGCCCTGCCATACCTGCCTAGGGGACCTATGCCCTGCCTATAGCCTGCCTAGGGGACCTATGCCCTGCCTATAGCCTGCCTAGGGGACCTATGCCCTGCCTATAGCCTGCCTAGGGGCCAAATGCCCTGCCTATAGCCTGCCTAGGGGGACCCATGCCCTGCCTATCGCCTGCCTAGGGGGTCCCCTGCCCTGCCTATAGCCTGCCTAGGGGGACCTATGCCCTGCCTATAGCCTGCCTAGGGGGACCTATGCCCTGCCTATAGCCTGCCTAGGGGGACCTATGCCCCTGCCTAATAGCCTGCCTAGGGGACCTATCCCTGCTATACTTTTGCCTATAACCTGCCTAGGGGGACCTATAACCCTGCCTATAGCCTGCCTAGGGGACCTATACCCTGCCAATACCTGCCTAGGGACCTATACCCTGCCTAACCTGCCTAGGGGACCTATACCCTCCCTAGCCTGCCTAGGGGGACCTATACCCTCCTAAAGCCAGCCTATGGGGGACCTATACCCTGCCTATAGCCGCCAAATGGGGGACCTATAACCCTGCCTATAGCCTGCCTATGGGGACATTAAACTCCCAAAGTAAATTTTATGGGTAGCGATTTTTTTATTTTTAAAATTCCCCGGTAGCCGCTGCATCTTCCACCCTAGGCTTATACGCGAGTCAATACGCTTTCCTGGTTTTCGTCACAAACGTAGGTGCCTCGGCTTAGGCCGTGTTCACACGGCTTATTTCGTCGCGGATTGGCGCCGTACTGCGCGCCAGATTTGCGCTGCAGTACGGCGCCAATCCATCGGAGTAATTATGGTAATCCACAGTTCTCATAGAGAACATGGATTCTTTTTGCTCCTTCCCGCTCATGAATCCGCCGGCGGGAGAAAGCACCTGCACATTATCCAGGCGCAATACGCGTCGTGGATAATGGAAGTCTATGGGGCCGGCGGGCCGTGTCCCCCGCACCCGCCCCTTATTCAAGCCGGAATTGCGAGCGCAATCCGGCTCGCAAATCCGGCGTGAATAAGCCGTGTGAACGGGGCCTTATACCTGGGTCGACTTATACTCGAGTATATACGGTATGTGCCAATTGTGTAAGTGCATTTGGTGGTAGACAAGGGTCAATATGTGCACTCTTACCTAGAGATGTGGAGTTAGTAAGCCAAAGCTCCGACTCGTTAATTTCCCTAACTTCCACTCTCCCACTCCCTCATACATGGTGCATGTGTAAGTGATAACTTTACTGTAGTAAAATGGTAACATCAGGCTTTTATCACCTTATGATACAATAAGTAAGCTTTTTAGATAGAACATACACTGACAAGCAAAATGGTAACACTGTTTTGAACTTGTGACGTTCAGGCTCCATATCTCACCATCCACTACAGCTTTGTACATGAGACACCCATCAGTTGTTAGAAAATCAGCTGAGCTATCTCATACTTAAATTAGATTTGCAACTATTTAGCATCTGCTTAGTTCTGCTGATTCTTGTCATGCAACTTCAATGTTACTGTTTTGCTCCTAAAAAGCAAAATGTTAATTTTTATTATTTTGTAAATCTGCCTTTTTGGCTTTCAGTAGTACCCGAATCCTTCTGGGCATGCTCAAGATCAGATTCAAGCAGGTCTCGACCGAAATCTGATCCCAGGTCTCTTCTACACGTTCCCGATGTTGGTTCAGACTGGACTTTGGTATAAATACAGCTTTTTCCTCAACTCTACCCACAAGTGTTGGATTGGGTTGATGTCTTGGGACTGTGGGGGCCAATGCAGCAATATTACTTCATTGTCATTGAACCATTCCTTCTCCAACCTTGATATATGCTTCGGGTCGTTGTCCTGCTGGAACACTGTTGTCCTTTTCATATCCATAGTACTGGAGTGTATGAAGGTACTCATCTTGTAGGACACTCACATATAGCTCAGCATTGAGATCAATATCATTCCTAGTCAAGTATCCAACATCTTTGGCTGTGAAACTACAGCATATCATCAGGTTTCTTCCATTGAACTTGACCGTTCCTTCAATTTCTCGATCTGTTCGCCCCTTCTCCCTGGAGTCTCCCAGACCCATTTGCCTCTATCAGAGCCCGGTCTATTGACTTTCATCTCATCGCTCCAAATCACCCATTTCCAATCTTCCACTTTTCGTACTTTTTTGTAAACTCTTTGCTGACGCTTCTTTTGATGATATTGAAGTCGCGGCTTCACTTTTTCAGGCCACCATTTCAGACCTGTGTAATGCGTGTTGCATGGACTCGGTGATCTCACTCTTACAAAGCATACAAGCCGCCTCCACTGCCGCATCCATCATGTTAGAATTGATAGACCTTGTAATGAGCCAACTTGTTGATTCTGATATTTTTCCTGGACATTCACCTCTTGGCTTTTGCATGAATGGATGGACTTCATTTCATATTCTTCCATCTGTCAGGGCCTCACATGATGCAGTTTGGCAATTTTCTTGGCCCAGAGATGCTCTCGATGAGCTGGGTGATGCAGTTTCTCTTTTCTTGGGAAATCTTCTTCATGGCTGCTCGAACCAGTGACCTTTCACGTGGGAATAAGCCTAATAACACACTGAGCTATTAGGGAATGCGAGAACAGGTTGTAAGTTGTAGTATACAAGAAAAAGATTGTCCCACCACCACGAGCAAAACTGTAACAATGCAGTTACATGACAAGAATCTGCAGAACTAAGCAGATACTAAATAGTTGCAGGTCAAAGTTATGTATGAGAGCCAAGATGATTATCTATAATATGATGGTAGACTCACGTTCAAAGCTATAGTGGATGGTGAAATATGGAGCCTGAAAGTCAAAAGTTCACAACATTGTTACCCTTTTGCTTGTCAGTGTAAAATATTTTTATTTGATACAACTTTAGAACACAAAAAACTTTAATAAATTGTAAACATGCAAAACGCTGCAGTAAGTAGGAAAAAATAGTTTTCAACAAAAAAAGTCCTGAACAACATTTGTTGAGTCTATGAATTTGTTCTGAGAAATAGTATCGCCTCCATCAGATCCGTCATACATGACCTCACGTCTGATCTCATTATTTCCAGGCTAGAGAACGGCCTCTCTACACTAACTTGGGTTAGGGGCAAAGCGGTGACCACAGGGGCAACATCTCTAACAATGTCAGGGTATAAAGGAATTGCCTCATGCACAGTCACTTCTGATGAGCGGTTGAACTCTTCTACTTATATGAGAGGAATTGAAAAATTTTGCTGAAATCTGGTCAATCTGTTTGCTATGGGAGCGGACTCTTTTCCCCTGCGGCAACACTTTGCCTGCTCCATGTCATCAATTACACTCCTCATATGATAAGGCTGAAGATATGGGAGCAGTAACACTGGCAAGACCCAATTCCTCTTTCTCTTGGCACTGCATTGAATTAACTGTACAAATTCATTATATATTTTGGGAGTCACAGTCAGTCCATTTTATAACAACTCCACAGCCCTGCTCTCACCAATCTGCAGCCACATATGCGGAAAGCTTTGATACACTGAGACCTTGTTCTGGCCCATTATATGCTCGTCGTTTCCTTTTTTTAGGAACGTGTGTTGCAGTAGCTGTTTTGCACCAGACAGACTAGTCTTCTCTCGTTATGTACATATCTGAGCCTTGGGCCCGTTTGACCTTGTTGGCAGTTTACTGATTATCGATTATTAGAGCACATTTTATATGTGCAAACCATATCAAATTGGAAGCACCCCAAAAAAGTTGCTACTTCTGGGTTACTCTGAACTAGTCACCCAGACTCTGTTTGTTGATTCCAACCCATCGGATTCACAAAATGACTTTTCACTTGCTGCCTTTAAGGTGTCATTGTCATACGGTTCTTGTTATTCACATCACTTGTCAGTAGTTTTAATGTGGAGACTAAATAGTTTATGCTCAGTGGCCATAAACCTTAGCTTTTTAGCTGTAGATATAAACAATGTAATGTCAGCAGTCACTATAGAGAAACTCCTTCTGCAGTAAAAGCTATTTTAAGCAGCATTAAAAAAATTAAGCGATACGCAACATTTTTAAAAACCTGTGACTTCTCATAGTGATGTACAAAATTCTGATTGATGGAGGCCAGAGAACCAAACTAATTGCTAAAACAAATTAGACAGACGCTCAGCTTAAAGGGGTTTTCTCACTACAATGATTAGCTTTGAACATGTAGGGAAATTATTACCATATACAATGCTATTTTGATTTTGCTTTGTTCATGAGGTAAAGATTTTATCTACTACTTGTGTATACAAGTTCTCTAGGTTGACGACCACCTTTCTCTGATCTTTCTCATATTTGATTGCTCTAAACTGCAGTCGTTCAGTCTAACAATGATGAGTCACTCCCAGCTGAGTCTTATCTGTAGCATAGAAGCTTGTTTACCTAAGTTAATGACAACCTTTAAGCCTTTGAGTTCTGTAGCTTTGTGCACTACAAATTATAAATCTCCTGCATTCGTATCATTGTAACAGGAAAAGCCAGAAATGGCTGAGCTGATGTGCTAATCAAAGCTTGCAGGATTTTTTTTTTAAACTGATGGATCCTCTTTACATAGCTGTTATATTGCTTGCACTGTTTTTTGCTTGACGCTTGCTTTTTCATAGAGGAATATACTAGGTACATTTATATGTATCCTTTGAGTTCAAAACATAAGCCGTTATGTCAAATAATGTTAGAGAAAATGAGTACAATATGAATGAGGCAATGTATCTGCAATGCTTCTTTTATTATGTAGATTTAATATGTGAAATATTGTAAACTACATAAAATAAGTTTGAACTTATTAGGCTAGGTTCATATCTCTACTGGCGGTTTCATGCGGACCCGCCGTCGCAGAGGTAAAAACGGACTCTGAAGGATCCATTTCACAGCACACACCAACAGCGCTTGATGGACCCTGCTTGTTACAATGGGTTCATTGGGTTTCCACCCTGGTGTCTGTTTCGACGGGAATAAAAGCAACTTGCTGAGCTATATTTTTTCGACAGAACGTGCAATGGAGCCTCCAACACATAAGTGAACCAAGCTTCGATGATTTCAAATCTCCAAATGTGCTTGTACTGTATACATTGTGGTTATATGTATGTTGTAAGCAGTTTCTTAAATATAGTGTTATGCACTTAAGGTAACACTTGGTTTTTATGCATTATTCCATTAATATTTTCATTTTTTTTTTTCCCTGTGAAGTCGGAACCAGCTAACTTCACTTCCTGGACACCTTTGCAGCCTTCCACTCAAAGTGCTTATTGCAAGTAACAACAAGCTTGACTCGTTGCCAGAGGAAATTTGTCATCTGAGGCATCTGACCGAGCTGGTAGGTTCACCCGCTGATCATCTACATTTAGCTTATGTGCTCAGCGATTTATGGGCCCCGCACTGTTCACGAGACCAAATATTTGCATGACTGGCTATTATGTCATCTGGTTCATATCAAACTTGTAAATCCAGTTAAGTGCTTTTACTAAAAGAAGTGCATTATCTTATGGAAAGTCCATCTAAGTTTCATTATTTACACTATAGATAAGTTCTACATAGACAGATAAAGGTGTTGTAATAGATCATTTCTACGTACTCTTTCTCCATGTCAAAATTCCATGTATTAGTCTATTAACACTTGCTGTACCTCAGTTGTATAAGATTATGTGCTGAAATGTAAGGTCTCATACAATAAATAGTTTTGAAGCTATTTTTAATGTAACTATAACAATATAAATGTTAGGATATGTTCACACGGCGTAATTCGGGGCGTAATCGCGCTTCAAAGTGCAGCCCGCAATTGAGATAAAATGACCGCACTTAACGAAGTGCTATGATCTTAGAGTATTAGCCAACGCGCTTTGAGCGCTGGGGGAAATGAAAGTGAATGTGGGCCAGCCCAGCGCGCTTTAGAAGTACACACTGACTAGAGTGTACTTCTAAAATACCCGGCGTATAGTGGAGCGCCCAGTACACACTGCTATAAGGCGCGTGAATTCACACTTAGTTTTTCTGTAGTTATATTGTGGTTAAAACACTTGATACCATCTTGACTAATTTGATGAAGTAAACGTGAATATTGAAGTCATGTACATTTTTATCCCTGTCTTCTACAGGATGTGAGCTGTAATGAGATCCAGACACTTCCCCAGCAGGTTGGTAAATTGGAATCATTACGAGATCTCAACATTAGGAGAAATCACTTGGTGCGGCTACCAGAAGGTGAGCAGGAGCTTTATCTTGTGTGTTATTGTATCCCATCTACTACAATTATGTATAAGCTTATACATTACCTGCCGATATGACAATTGGATTTTGATTGACTGGTAACAATAAAATGGTGTTTACTGAAAATGTTTAGACTGTTCAGTGTGTTTTAGGAATTCCCATTTTTCACACATACATAGGTGGGGAAAGGTGGAGAAATTCGGCACTGCACTTTTTTTTTTCCTCTTTCTTCACTGGAATATATTCTGAGCAATGCCTAAACTATGTTGGCATGGAATAAGCAGCACAAAGTATTGCATATGTGGTTGTTTAACCCCTTCTCTGTAATAAATATTTGACTTATTGCTACATTTGGGCAAATGAGAAACAGATTTCCAGAACAATAGACATCTTGATCAATACTTCTTAAGCAACAGCTTATTGGTCTGGTAATATCCCATGGTTAGAATTCCAAGAAATGTAGCTTATTTTTCTCTCTCTCAACCCCAATTCCCCCCATCCTCCCTGATGTTTAGTCCCGGTCTGTCCTAAATTGCCTTAGGTGAACTGGTCTAGCCATTTTCTGTCTCCCCTTTTTTTTTTTTTTTTTAAAGTTTAGATTTACTTTCACACCCTGGTGCCGACAAGTTTTGAATCTTGTCACATGTCTAGCTTTCTGTAGGCCTCATTCAGAGGCAGGTCCTACTTATGGAACCTGCATCTATCTCTATAAAAGGGGTCTCCTGACCCTCTTGTCATGCTTGTTGTTGCAAGTCTGGTGTTTCTGCGTTAACATCTATAGGATTTCTGAATACAGCTGATTTCACTTGCTTCTCTTGCACCAAGCAAGGCGGAGTGGTCCCTCTTCTGCATTTATTTGACATCTAATAATATATTTATGAACATCATAAATGTTTCAGATGGGAATACCCCCATGTGGAAGGGTTTGCATTCAATAGTTTTATGTAAGGGTCTTGTTACTTGCTAATATGAATCTAAGGCTAAAAATCCAATTGTAACCAGTGCCCCATAGACGGCAATAAAAAAAAAAAAAAACTTGCTGTAGTCTACATGGATTCCAATAGATTTTAGAACATGTTTTATCTTCCGCTTGATTCCCATACTTTCAATATACTGGGCCGGCGGAAAATCCAAAAACCGACCTAGGTTTTGTGACTTTTAATGAGAATGATATGCATTATTTCTTAAATATGACATTGTATTTATAATTTTGACTTCCTGTTTTTTATTTTTTGCAGAACTCGCAGAATTGCCTCTGGTGAGATTGGATTTTTCTTGCAACAAAGTAACCAGTATCCCAGTGTGTTATCGAAATCTGCGTCACCTCCAGGCCATTATCTTGGATAATAATCCCCTACAATCGCCTCCCGCACAGGTGTGTGCTTCATATCCTGAAACGTGTTGCCAGTGTCCACAGACATTTACCACTTTAGAAAAGTACGAACCATACAGTGGTAACGATCTTCAATTCTGTGCTTTTTTTTTATTTATTTATTTTTTTATAGATTTGTATCAAAGGTAAAATCCATATATTCAAATACCTGAACATTGAAGCTCTCAAGAATGCTCCAGATCTGCCAGAGTATGATCGAAGACCCTTAGGCTTTAGCACTTGGTAAGTTATTGTTCTGTTTGTAACCTGTACGATGTACTTCATTTTCTGTTGGTGTGATAAGAGGCTGAGATCTATTGTAATGTTAATATTATTCATTGTATTACTGAAAGTATGTTTTGGGCTTGCGTCACGCGTGTCCGAGGTTCAGTTGGGAACGATGGAAAAAATATCAGCACAAACTACTTTCTCCGTCTAAATGGTGGACACCACGTTGGAAACCGGATGGACCCATTGTAATCAATTGGGTCCATCGGG
Organism: Phyllomedusa bahiana; assembly: GCA_025379985.1. Taxonomy (NCBI): domain Eukaryota; kingdom Metazoa; phylum Chordata; class Amphibia; order Anura; family Hylidae; genus Phyllomedusa; species Phyllomedusa bahiana. The sequence continues at coordinate 17,266 of JAODAL010047542.1, forward strand.
AACCATGCGTGACCGCTAGGTGTCAGCTTTCACCTCTTCGACGGAGGTTATGAATGGAACCTCCAATGCAGATGTGAACCTAGCCTAAATGGGCCTGTCCCCACCCTTTCTACAGAAATGCTAATTGATGAATCAAATAGAGACCTTATGTCTACCAGTGCTATTATCTGTTCTTGGTCTTGATGGCTATTCATACATTTTAGTAGAGGCAGGGGGAAGCAGAAGCCCATTTGTGGATAATGAAGGAATGGCTGTGAGGCAAGTAATAGCAAAAAAACAAAACAACAAAACACTATCCATTATGAGAGCACTGGAAAAGGAGTGCAAGTATCTCTAGTTCTCTGGTGCATCTTCTGTCTCTGGCTAAACAAAAAAGTAGATCCGTATTAAAAATGTTTGCTTTCTGACATAGTTAATAAGCAGAAAGGACCTATTAGCATATCTTAGGCTATATATGGTTCTAATTCTGGTTATAAGCTCCACTAGGCAAAACCTCACTATCGGTTAAAATCTGTGTTCTATATATTTTTTCACACACTGCGGCACATTCATCAATATTGTCTAAAATTTAGGCAGTGTAAACTTAGCTTAATCTTAAAATGTGCCACATTTATCATAGCGTATCATAAATTTGGCACCTGTTTAGAAATACTATTCTAAGGGTATGTTCACACGGCTTAACTGCTTAATTACACCAGGTGTTCGGGAGCTCGCTGCGCGGGGGGAACGGCAGCTCACAAACTGCCCTTAATCGCGGCACGTAAATATAAATAAATGACATGTCAATTATCTCCCCGCTCGTACAGTACGATCATATTGTACGAGCGGGGAGAGGAGGCGTAATTCATAGTTCTCTATGAGAACTGTGGATTACCGTAATGATTGGTGCGTATTTCGCTTGTATTAGAGCGCAGTACGCCGCAAAATACGTGGTGAAATGCGTCCCAAAATAAGCCGTGTGAACATACCCTACCTTAGCACCTTCTTTTCGTTGACTTATTTTATGCCATTAGTTGCGCAAAAATGTTGCCGCATTTTTGAGCACCCATGTCGCAAACAAAGCAGCACCCTCTTTATCACACTTTCCATAATATGCGACAATATATAAAGCTGTAAAAGTCAACATCCATTTTTTTTTTTTTTTTTACAGTCATGATGATGTGTATCCTGGCCGTACATATGGGGCTTTGGACTCTGGGTTTAACAGTGTTGACAGCGGTGACAAGAGATGGTCTGGGAACGAGGTAAGATCTACGAATTTATGTTTAGTTTCCCCAAAAAACTAAAAAGTTGCTTCTTGCATTTGAATTGCTATTTTCAAGACGAGAAGCTGAACTGATTTGATGGATTTACTTCACTAAGAATACCTGTCTGGTTTTTTTTTTTGTTTTTTTTTATAAAGATACTTTTCTTGAAATGTATTTCTTGTTAGAGCTTTAAACATCCTTTTTGTTGGTTATTTTTACTCAATGCAGCCTACAGATGAATTTACAGATGTTTCTTTTCGGACAACTGATCCAAATAAAGACCAGAGGTTACGAAGAGATCACCAGAACCAAGATTCACGGGGAAGTTCACTAATTGCAAATGGCGGTGGTAAGTGCACAGAAAGTGGAGAAAGTTGAGTTTGATCCTCATGCACTTCCAATTATTAATGTGAATATGCAGAGAATTTTGTTGCTGATTTATTGCACATTTACTCTGGATTTTTCCACATTGACTTGAATGGGAGAAGACATCTGCAGATAAATCTGGTCTGTGGATTTTGCCTTCACCTGGTGTAGAAAAAAAAATAAAAAGCTGCTGTAAAATTCACAATAACTTCATGGCAGAATCTGAAGCAGATCCACCCTGTGTGATTGTACCCTTCTGGCATGAAAACTGTTCAAGCCCACAGCTGGAACTACTTTTGCAGAAAGTTTTGATAGTCTATAATGGTTCTAAATATTTGTTTTCTAATAGCGGAGCACGACTTGGATCAGATAGACTACATAGATAGTTATGCTACAGAAGAAGAGGAGGAAGATGTAAGGCATTCCAGAGGAGACAGTCTGAGCTCGCAGTTCATGGCATATATAGAAGAGAGACGAGTGTCACATGAGGTAAGAATAATAGTCAAGATCTAGATTGGTAGAGAATTGGTATATAATTTAGCTGTACCTTGTTGTATACAAATAGATATCGCTAATTACAGATATCTTGTCTTACTATATGGCAAAGCAGTCAAAACGATTTTAGAAATCTTATGGCACAATCCAAGTAAAAGGCTAATAAGCTTTCGGCATAGATTATAAGCTTTTGTTCTGGAATTCAATAATAGGCTTCCCCAATATAATCTCGTATTAGACTTCAAAAGATAAATTTGACAGTTTTTTTCCCTTAAAAGTGCTAGAAAATTGAGAAAGATACCAGCACAGCTATTGTTCCTAATAATAAGGGTATGTTCACACGGCGTATTGTGGCGCATACTGTACAGGCTGCAGTACATTGGGTGTTTTAGAAGTACCCGCTGGTGCAGGGGGATGGGAGGGGCATTCACTTATATTATCCAAAGCACTTAAACGCCGGGAAGATGGACATGTCACTTCTTTCTTTCGGTGTACAGTAAGCACATGTATCGTACTCTGGTGATGACTGGCGTGATTCATAGCTCTGTATGAGAGATATAAATTACCGTAATTGCGGGGCACATTTGGGGCGTATTGCAGTGCAATTACGCACCAAAATATGCCCTGCGATTACGCCGTGTGAACATACCTTAAGAAGCACAATGCTAGCTTGCTCACCTGTCACTTACATTTTTCTTTCTTTTCTTTTCTTGTAGAACTCCCCTTTTAAACAGGCACAAGCAAGAGAACAACAAAGGTCAGAGGATGTTAGAGGACATTATACCACAACTGGTTATACTTTTTTGATATTTTTACTACAACAATTTTACTACTACTAATTCCAACAATTCAGCTATTTAGATTATCGAAAATGGCAAATTATTAAAATTTTAAATGTGCACAGTTATACTAAATAGTATACTTGTGTGGACCTGCACAAAATATGCATGCATATGTACATACATGCGTGTACCTGGTAACATATATATGTACTATGAAAATGGGCCTCTGTAGTGGATATTAACCCCTTAACGACCTTGGGCGTATCAGTACGTCCCAGGGCCGCTAAGGGGCTTTGCAGGGGGATCGCTCCGCGACCCCCCCGCACAGCCGGCGGGTGTTAGCAGCGATTTGCCGCTAACACCCGGCAGTAACAGCGCTGGCGGGTGGCTCCGCATCAGGCCGCGGCGTCTGAATTAACGCCGATCGGTGCCGCGCACCGATCGGTGCGGTGATCGGCATAAGTGCAGCTATGCTGCGCCGATCCGATCACCGGGCATTGTGGTGGGGAGCCTTGTGAAGACTCCCGTCACTTACCCTGGCCGGTTTGCCCCACTTCCGTCCGCAGACAGGAAGTGGGGAAACCGCCATCTTTGTACACCCTAATGCATTGCCTATGCAATGCAATAGGTTGTATTAACAATCGCGCCACCTAGTGGTCAAGTGCCACAGGTGGCCTCAATGTTACAGTAAAAAAAATAAAAAATAAAGTTTTAAAGTACAAAAAAAGTATTAAAAGTTCAAATCACCCCCCTTTCCCCATTTTACAAATAAAATCATTAAAATAATAAAAAAGTTACACATATTTGGTATCGCCACGTCCGAAAAAGTCCGATCTAAAAAAAATATAACATCATTTATCCCGTACGCTGAACACCGTAGAAGAAAAAAAATTCCAAACGCCAAAATTGCGTTTTTTGGTCATTTTACGTCACTCAAAGATGGAATAAAAATGATCAAAAAAGTCGCATGCATTCCAAACTGCTAGCGATAAAACGTACACATCAGCCCACAAAAAATGCCCCCTCACTGACGTCCGTAGATGTTAGTGCAAAAAAGTTATTGGTCGCAGAAAATGGCGCCGTGGCGCAAATGTGAAAAATGGAAAATGTTTGGAATTTTTTTACGGTATCAAAACATAACGGAAACCCTACATGTTTGGTATTGCCGGATGCGTATCAACCTATAAAATACAGATAACACATTATATTTACCGAAGATTGAACGCCGTAAAAGCAAAACCCCCACAAACATGGCGAAAATAATTTTTTTTTCACAATTTGTCCCATTTGGAATTTTTTTGCGGTTTCCCAGTATATTCTATAGTATAGTGAATAACACCATTAGAAATTACATCTTGTCCCGCAAAATAAAAGCCCTCATGTGTCTATGTAGGTGGAAAAATAAAGAAGTTATGGCTTTCAGAAGGCGAGGAGGGAAAAATGAACGTGTCACCCCCAAAAAAACCCTGGTCCTTAAGGGGTTAAAGGGGTTTTCTCATCACAGGCTTTAGCAGAGTTGAGCTGTTGATCTCTCTTACAGCTTAAAAACCAGGGACGTGTTTCCTCCCAGTAGGCGTCTCCCCCCTCACTGAAGACTGGTGATGACATCATTCTGTGTGAGCAGTGGAAGGGAGAGGATGTCGCAGCTCTGCAGACCTCCTGCACTGGTTCTCATGTCTGCAGAGCTGTCAGCTCCCTCCCAGGCTGCACAAGCTCCTTGTAACCAGAACACCTGCATTGCTGTAAGCAGTTATACTTACAGCCTGAACTGATGAAACAAATGTGAGAAATGCACACTGTTCTCCCCTCTGTTATCAGGCAGGAGGTAGAGGGGAACAGACTGTATAACACTGTGTTGTATGGGGGAGCACAGGGTATAAGGCTGTGTTGTGAGGGGAGAGTGAATATAGCAACTAGAGACTCATGGAGATCTTGCGGGCTCACAAGCGGAGCTTGCAAGATTGCGGCACTGGACTAGCGATCCGGTCGCGGGTGATTAACCACTTAGCTGCCATAATCTATTAAGATTGCCGCAGCTAAGACAAAGACGGAAGGAGGATGCTGTAATCGGTGCTGTCTTTGTACCTAACAGCCTGGGAGTGTAAGAAACACTTCCGGGCTCTGTGACAACACCATGCCCTTTAATATATTCTGGACATTGCTGGGCATGGAACCGACAGTTGCCATAGAGACCAGTACAGAGCAGTTCTTTTCTATATTGATCTCTATTGTATCGGTGATCTGCGGATCACTAATACACATCCTCCATGGGGAAAAGTGAAAAAGTAAAAGAAAAAAAAAACATGAAAAATAAAGAAAAACATGTACCCTGCCCTTTCCCCTTTACAAACGGCAATTGCCCTAAAAAAGATCAAAAATAAAGAACATATTTGGTGTTACCGGATGTGTAACAACTACCCTATAAATTTGTCGCGTTAATTAACCCGCAGGTTGAACAAAAAGAAAAAGCAATCGCAGAAATTTTGTTCATCCCGCAGCACGTTACATGGAATAAAAAAACTTTTTTTAAGCAGTACTTTTTTGGGGATTTTCACACAGTCTGTTAGATTAAGCAACAAATACAGTAATTCCATTAAAGGGCTTGTCAGAGTTTAAATATATAAAAAAGGACAAGCTGCTTAAAAAATACACAGCTTTGCATTTACTGTCATTCTGGCACTGAATTTCCCAATGGTGTCCCCCAGTTTGTTTTATTACCTGTTAGTCGGATGGCATATGATCGCTGCTGCCAATCGTTGACTTTAAGGCCTTGTTCACACGGCTTATTTTGGGACTGATTGGAGCCGTACTGCGTGCCGTATTTGCGCTTCAGTACGGCTCCAATCCGTCCCAGTAACTACGGTAATCCACAGTTCTCATAGAGAACTATGGATTCCGTCTCTCCTCCCCGCTCGGCGAATCCGCCGGGGGGAGAAAGTGACATGCACATTATTTACAGCGTGTACGTGCCGTGAATAATGACAGTCTATGGGGCCGGCGAGCTGCCGGCCCGCTGCATGGCTGCCGGCGTAATTGCGGGCCAAATCCGTCCCCGCAATTACGCCGGCAATAAGCCGTGTGAACATTGCCTAACAGTTACGTTTCATACCGTTGACATCACTGCTCAGCGTGGTATCTTGGCTTCACCAGAGCAAATGATTCTGTGGATGCACCCTATGTCTGTATTAAACATTTGCATGTTCACTTTTAATTTACATTATAGTCTGTTATTTTTGTACATAGGATATTCTTTTATACAGTATAAGTTGTTTGTGAACCAACCCATACAAATAGACCTTGTGGGTAAGTCATTGGCTCCAAAGGGGATTGTCTTGTGCTGGTCTTTTAAAGTCCATTATTATGTAAAAATTTGGGCCATCAGGAAGACCCTCAGACTGGTAAGCCAGTCCACACATGCCCAGCATGGTTTAGTCTACCTGGGACTTCACTGCTGCCATTAGAGCGCTGATTGATCTTTTATGTGCATTATGGGCCACATGTATGAAAACTGTCTAGGTCTAAAACTCAGGGGCGCTCTGATTGTGGTGAGTTTTAGACCTAGACTGTTTTCACGCGTGTGGCCCTTTATCTTTACATAAATTGGTCTCATTTATAATGACAGAAATTCTGCGGTGCCTTGAGAATTTTTATTTGTGTTCTGCAGAAACCAAGAGGAGCTAAAAAGACCAGAATCTCTAAGCTTAATACAAAAAAAACATAGACAGATATCACATATAAGAAAAACTGACAGGTAATCACATTCACTTGCGTCAAAAGTTGGTTCAAAGACTTTCAATCCATATCTGTTCAGATTTATCCATTGCACAAACATGTAAAGAATCATGGTTTTACAGAAACTTTTTCTACAGATGCTTGTAAAACAAGTACGGTAAGCATGAGCATTAAAGGGTATTCTTTTCTTTGAAATGGGATTTTGTATCATCATGATGTGGGTGTGGAAAAACTGCATTCACATCACCCTACATTCACTTCTGTTGGAGATTCGAGTACATCCATGCACGGCCAGCTGTCTGTCCTCCATGGGCATAGTAGGGTGGTTTAAAACCCAATTTCACTAGATGGAAATACCCCTATATAGGGAGCTTGTTACAGTTAACCTGCTATCTGATCTGCAGGCAACATGCTAGAGAGCAGAACGAGCTGAGCAGATGGATGTATATTTTTATGGGCAAACATTCAGTAGGCCTTGTAATTTTGTTTTCTTAAAATTCTGCGTGTTTTGGGGTAAGAAGTCCAGTGGGTACGGCATGATCAGTGACGTTATGGCTTTCTTGCTATACCTTTGTACACAGAGATATCTGTCAATGAAATCAGCGCCTACCGGACACGTTAACCAAGGATAAGCTGGAATTTAAATGAATAGATTACAAGTTTTACTAAATAATTTCCAATAAAATTATATATCAATTTGCTCATCTTTCTGCTCTGTATCCTGATAGATGTCATAGCACGTTAAATTTGAACAACACGATTGACATGGTGATGTTTCATTGCACTTTACTGATGTAAAATTATACAAAAATGGTACACTGCTTTCTGCTTTTTCGGCTATTACCACAGCAATTTAGTAACAAGTGTAACCTGTAGCACGCTCATCCTTCTCCGAGATTAGCAAGGCAGAAGTCCAGAACTTTTTTAACATCCATACTGTAAAGGAATAGAGCCATTAGCACCTCTGTGCTATTTAGAATAGAAGCGTTCTTTTTAAATCCCTTGTCATATTGTAAAACTGTGGGAGAGCTGCAGTTGTGATGTGGTGGTGATATTTGCTACTTTTTTTTATATGACACTGGCACACCCACATTCTGATCGCTTTATGTAGTCATTTTTGACTGGGCTTTATTTTAAGATTCTAGTAACAATATGTGAAGCATTTGGTAACTTGTGAGCGCAGTTCTGCAGGGAGGAATGCCAAAGACTCCTGCCCATTTAATCTCCCAATGCGTAGAGCCGGGGTGTCGAACTTATTTTTAACGAGGCTCACATCAGCATTGTGCTTGCCCTAAAGGGGCTGTTCAAGGGCCCTGGAAAGTGACTATGGGCGTGGGTAGGGCAGTTGGAACTGTGCCATAATATGTGAGTTGTTGAATAGTGGTATGGAGATGCATGCCAGAGCTCCAAATTCAAGATGGTGCGTGCTTCCAATGCAGGTGTCACCGCCTGTTAAGTGCTGTATGCATCCACTGGGGAAAGGGGAGAACCAGTTCTTCTATGTCTAGACCTTGTCAATCCCTGTGCGCTGTGTCTAGGCATTTGATGGCCAAATAAAATAATGTAGTGGGCCAGATTTCACCTGCGGGTCTTGAGTTTGACAAACATGGCATAGGGTTAATGATCATAGTGACTTTTTATATCTTTGAGTTGAATATAATCTAAAAGGGGTCATCTATGATTGTTGAAAAAAGAGGACCAGTTGGTAGGATTAGAAAATAGGGAAAATCCCCCCCCCCCTTTTTTTTTTTTAATAAATCAGATTTTTTTTATTGACTTTATCATTTTTAGTACAATACAGTTATTAAACCATAAAGTGTGTATACAAAAATGACCCAATTCTCAAGAGTAGAAACTTGGCGGGGAAAAAACAACAACCTTTACTCACCTGTGAACACGACAATCATATCACATTCATTAGTAAACTGAAACTAGCCAATCGGCAGTCTCAGCGGTTATGTACCATTCATGCAGACAGAAATGGATAATTGTGGCAGCACCAGCAGGAAGAACCCAGGCAGCAGGTTTACAGACGTGGGTAAAGAAAGAAAGAGAAAAAAATAATAATATATATATATAATCATTGAGAATCCATAAACGTGGCATAATAGGTTTGTTTTATATACTTTCCCCTGACCAGCATTCATGTATTTCAAAATCTTTTGGTGTTGGGGTATGTTCACATGGCATTTTTCAATCCGAAGATAGGATTGAAAAGTGCTGTGTAAAACCTATCCAAAGACGTACCCAAAGTGTGGTGCGTGTTTGGATGCGTTTTCTGTGCAGCAGAAACGCACATTATGGTTTTTAAATAGGTTGTCTGCTGTGTAAAATGGGTCAAGAAATGACATGTCAATTCTTTGAACAGATCCGAGAGACGCATGTAAAAGACGCATTGCATACTTGCGTTTTTTACATGAAAACTAATATAAATCACACTGCACACTGTTAGACACGTTTTTGCATGCGAAACATGGATCCAAACATGCATCTAAAAAACGCAGTGTGAACATACCCCTATAGTAAAAAAAAAAATTTATTTTAATGGTATGCAATTGAACTGTACTTTTTCTCTTTCCTTTTAGATCCCAGGTAGATGCTTCGTATCTTCTGTCCTTGACAAATAGTCCTAACCAGGTAAAGTCTGGAGAAAGCATCTGCCTTTGCGCTAATCTAATGACCTCATCTTCTGCTTAGTGCCATGCTTTCTATGTTTTACAATCTGCATGCTTATTTTTTTTTTCTTAACCTCTGTAGGATGTAAAAAAAAGAGCAATAGACATTTTGTAATGTGCTCTAACATTGTGGCTTTTCCCGGGTGTTGTAGACGAAAACAGACAGACATAGAAGAGACATGTTAGAAAGCGCCAGGAGGGAAGCACAACTGGCGGCTCAGCAATATGAGGAGGAGAGGATAAGAGACAGGCTCACACATACAGACCCTTTGAAAGTAAGTGTGCATAATAAGGCTGGCAGGTGGCGGTATAAGAAGTGATACACTAAAAATGACCTATATCCGTCCCTTTAACCCACATTGTCTTCCCACCATTGGTTGAACTTGCTGGACATGTATTTTTCAACTATACTGTGGAACTATAACTGTGCTACAGCCTCCACGTCAAAAGACTACATGAGATTTTGGAGTGTGTCTGTGAGCATTTGTGCCTATTAATCTAGAAGAGCATTTTTTTAGGTCATTAAAGTTGGGTTAGAAGGTCTGTCTCGCTATTGGCGTAGCAATGCAGTGTTTGGGGTTGAGGTCTGAGTGCTGTGCAGGTCAGTCCAAGTTTCTCCAAAGCAAACCCCTAAAACCATGACTTTCAGACCTTGCGTTCTGATCATTGTCATGACAAAATCTGAATTGTAAAATGCAACAGAATATGTTGGTGCTATATAAATATTAATATAGCTAGATCTGCCCCAGTCATTGACTTCAGCACATCTAGCAAATGGGAAACCTGACTCATGGCAAAGGCGACATCATATGACCGTGCCCCTCTTAAAGTCACTTAACTTAGTATGGCCTGTTCTACTACTGTTTGTTTATAGAGATTGCATGGCTGCATGTTTGTATGCATCTGTTGGTACTGGGTATGGCCGAATATTCAACCTGTGTGTCCACATGCTTTTTGCTATGCTTATGCCACTTAATAATCTCTGTTTGTATGTGTATGTATATATAATCTGGAATTTGTTTAAAAGATAATGATCAATTATAAATATTTTATTAATAGAGTGCTATTTATTTTATGCTATATTGTTGTAACCAATAGAATTCCAGGACCTTGCCCATTGATTACTTGTAGACCTTCTTGACATGACTTGGCTAGCGGTGCAGGGTGAAGGATGTAATGTCTGGTAGCTCTTGTGTGTCACTTTACATGCGTCAGTATTGTCTCCTCTAGGGTCAGTTGACAAGTAGGTTCAATGTTTAAATAAATGGGAATGATTATGCTTGCAAGTTTTCCATCCTGCAGTCAGTCACCACCTCAGAGCTTTTTCATTTATATTAAACACTTTGTATACTGTTGACTAGAACTTAGTTTGTTTTTTTTTGCATTTCAATAATAATTTTCCTTCTCCACCAGAAAACCATGAGTCCAGAGAAGCAGAGTCCACTGGACAGTGAGGTGAGGTTGATAGCATTAATTTTGAGATTGCTGCCTATGTTAACCACATACTGTGTCTTTTGGAATGTAAGATGCACTGGAGCATAAGACGCACCTAGGTTTTAAAGAGGAAAATAGAAAAAAAAAATTGTAAGCAAAAAAAATGTGCGCTGAAGTGTAGTTTTTATTGGTAGCATTTTGGAGATGTGAAATGACCAAAAACCCTAATGTTTTGGATTTTTTTTTTCTTCTATGGTGTACAGCGTATGTGATAAATGATTTTAGATTGGACTTTTTCGGAAATGGCAATACCAATTACTTGTAACTTTTTGATTTGTAAAACTGGAAAGTAGGAAGATTTTAAACTTTTTAATAATTTTTTTTTAAACTTTAATAGTTAGTCCCCCTAGGGTACTTGACCACTATGGGCCACAATCTCTTGTCCTGTATACAGCAGTATTATTCTTCTGCTCTATATTGGATTTGGGTAGTGTGTAATAGTTGTACATACATGAGGCTTCCTGCTGCCATGACAACCGTTCAACCCCCTGCAATTACATTGCTGGGGAGAAGGGTTTATCAGAGGGATGAACGGTGCTGTGCACTGCTCCTCATTCAACTAAATGGCTTAAACCCCACTACTGGCTTCCCACAGCATCGGCACTCTTCATCCTCCTGCCGCCCTGTGATCGCACATCCAGACTCTAAGACACACTTCTAATTTCCCCAAAATATGTAGGGAAAAAAGTGTGTGTTATAGTCCAAAAGATACAATATGTCTCCTATATAGTGCCATATGTTAAGAACCTGTACATGAACTTATTTTTGCGACTATTGTAAAACCTTACTTTTGAAATTCTTTAATTTGCAAATATAAGAAATGTTCCTTCGGAAACGCTTATTTTGTTTTTTTTTTTTTTTTTTAAAAAAAAAAGTATTCTTTATTGTATTTGCAATTACTTGTGTGCTTTTTAAAGGGGTTTCCTTTCATTAAATTTTAAAATTACTTTTTCTACTGACAAACAACATTTTAAATGGGGATCAATTAAAAAATGTCTTCCTGTATCTAGATGTTACTGTTACATACTTTTTATGCCGCCCTCTGGTGTTTTGTTGATTCCTTCCCAGAACGACCACTTAACATGTCCCTTGGAAAGTTATCACTTCTAGTGTACTTATTCGTAATGGCAAGGTGCTTGGACTGAGCTCCTCACCACCTGTTTTTGTGGGACCATACTGTAGATCTCCGTGCTTCCATTTGTAGAAAACTGTGGCTATAATTTCATGCTGCATTAAGGAAATATTCAACCCAATACACTTTAAAACATTTTCAATAGGGCACATAAAAACCCGACGGCAGCACACGTGGGTTGGCTCTAATAAGACCTTTAGGTTTTTTTTTCATGGTTACCGCTATGGCTGGGGGTTTTAGAAGAAGCATGATCTGCGCGACGTCTTTAAACGCAGGGGGGGCGGCACCATTTTATGTCACTACCACAGCACCTAAAACATGCGAAAAAAGTGAAAAGTCCTTCTCTCTCCCCCGGGGGAAAAAGACGTAAAATTTATGCCTCTAGAGCTATGGGAAATTTCCATAATTTGTTTACGTTTCGGACGTTTTAATGCGCAAATATGTGCCAAATTACGCCGTGTATACATACCCTTAGGCACTCCACGTGATTTTAAACAGGGTCCATACACACAGTAGTGCGGTGTGCTTGGAACTTTACTGAATTTGTGTAATGTAGAACATCAAAACGACTCCCCAACAGTCCTATAGTAACCATGTGATAGGATGTTTTTCTCGAGAGCTCTGTTTGGT
>JAODAL010047543.1:0-29818 GCA_025379985.1 Phyllomedusa bahiana
ACAAAAAAAAAGAGGTTGGTACACAGGTGAGAATATACTTAGGAAACGCTTTTACTAAGGCACGAGGCAACATAGATCCAGCAAGGAGTGATTGTGGACCGTGACCTTAAATAGGGGAAGCGCCCGGCAATTAGCCAATTATCGTGGCGCTGGCCCTTTAAATCCCCGAGAACGAGCGCGCGTGTGCCTTAGGAAACGGGCACGCGCGCCCCGGCAGGCAGAGGGGACAGACGGCACAGGAGCGAGGTCAGGTGAGTACCCAGCAGGAGCGGACCCCCGGCTCGTCCCGCGGCCAGCGGCGGCACCCGACCCCCGTGGCCGCCCGGGGGGGCGGCCACGGGTGCGCCCGCGGCCCGCGGGCCGAGTAGCGGGGCAGGCCGCGACACTGATCTCCAGACCCATCGGACACAGGTGAGCCAGGTTCTGAGACGTCTGCACAACAACCGACTGTACGCAAAGCTGGAGAAATGTTTATTCCACCAGACCAGCTTACCTTTCCTGGGATATATAGTCTCGGCTAAGGGCCTGCAGATGGACCCGGCAAAACTCTCTGCGGTTCTGCAATGGCCCTGTCCTCTCGGTCTTCGGGCGATTCAGCGCTTTCTGGGCTTCACCAATTATTACCGGCAATTCATTCCCCACTTCTCCACCTTGGTGGCTCCCATTGTGGCCCTCACCAGGAAGAACGCGAATCCGAGATGTTGGCCTCCGGAGGCTGAAAAGGCGTTTAGCGAACTAAAGACTGCCTTCTCCTCGGCGCCTGTCTTAGTCCGGCCAGATCCTGAGAAGCAAAAGCAGACCTCCTATAGACATCACTTAGCAACTAGATATATAAAAACATACTCTTTATTGAAATAACAATTAAAAATCCTACATAAACCCTACTAAGACCCTCCATACAACTACAAAACCCTCCCCTAACCAAGACAACATGTAGGGTATTCGCCCTGATAAGAGCGTCCCTACCCGGAACCTTTCCCTTTCTGACAGTCCCTATTAATCCCTATTTCTACCCTACTGTGTGTAAAAATATGAGCTCAATGATATTCGGAATAAATACCACAGTAGGGGATATACTAGTATTACCACAGTGGGAGATAAAGCGGTTCTACCTCTATGTGGAATGGAGTTGAAGTTGCAACCCCTTACGATATGGACAAAGGTCCCCCAGACCAACGCGTTTCCCCCTCTCTAGTGCAAGGGTTTATCAGGGTCAAAAAGCAGCTGATGCATTAGTCCACGCTTACAAATACCACAGGGTGAATATAACCAATAGATATATACAATGCAGGGATACAATATAACCATATGTGGGACACTAAAAAAGATATACAAGATACTCGCATGTCCCCGACCAGTGATAGAGGTCCCCTGTGTCCTGGATATTGGAAAGGGCACTGAGAGCTAAAGGAACGCTACCTTAAATAGTTTCAAGTAAATAGCCAAGATAATTACCCGCTTCCGGACGCTCCAAAGGGCCGCCATCCACCTTCATCAATCGCGTCAACAAAGAAATCTCGCGATGTACTATGCAGAAATCGCGCAAGCGCCGTAGCACCAGGCTCGTATCCTGGTAACCACATGAAGCTCAACAATAACCAGAGATCACATGCGCATGCGCATCAACAGTACCAGGCCCGCTATCGCGTGGCGATGTAAGCTAAAGCCGCCAAACCCACTGGCATTCTGGTAGCATTCAAAACGCCGATACTCCGCGGCGCCATACACTATAAGGAGATGACAGCTGACCATACCACGATGATTATAGACTCAATTTGCCCATTAGACACCCCTTCAAACGGGCACCAATCACAAAAGCGATAGTTTAGATGTATATACTACGCTTCTGGACCGTGGCCCTTTAGGATATCTACCATCCTTTACCTAGGCCTATCCAGTGAAATCTAGGCACCGCGGGTATATACATCTAAACTATCGCTTTTGTGATTGGTGCCCGTTTGAAGGGCACCAATCTGGACTGTGTTGTTGCAGATCCTGAGAAGCCCTTCTCTATGGAGGTGGATGCCTCCTCTGTGGGGGCAGGGGCGGTCCTCACACAGAAAGGCCCCAAAGGCAAGACTCTCACGTGCAGGTTCTTCTCCAAGACCTTTTCACCGGTGGAGCGGAATAATGCCATTGGGGATCGGGAGCTCTTGGCCATCAAGTTAGCCCTGGAGGAATGGCGACATCTACTGGAAGGGGCGCGTCACCCAATTGACATCTTTACGGATCACAAGAATCTCTTGTATCTTCAGACGGCCCAGCGCCTCTTTTCTCACGTTTTGACTTCCGCATTCACTTCAGGCCTGCTGAGAAAAACGTCAAGGCTGATGCCCTCTCCCGTGCCTCTGATGTGGTTGGTGAAGAACCCATATCACAGCACATTATTTCTCCCGAACGTTTGGTTCACGTGGCTCCTGTGGATCTCCAAGACGTTCCTGCGGACAAGACTTATGTGCCACCGGCGCACAGGAGGGGAATACTGGAGTGGGGGCATAGTTCCCTATTGGCTGGTTACCCCGGAGCACGGAAGTCTTATGCTCTTATTTCTTAGTACTACAGGTGGCCAACTCTGGCACAAGACGTAAAGGACTTCATCCTCTCCTGTGTCACGTGCGCTCGAAACAAGGTCCTTCATCACGGGCCCGCAGGTCTCTTACATCCGCTGCCCGTTCCAGAAATCCCCTGGACACACATAGCCATGGATTTCATCACGAACCTACCTATGTCTTCAGGAAATTCAGTCATCTGGGTGGTCACGGACCGATTCTCAAAGATGTTGTAAGGGTTGGGTAGTGGATCCGCCGGACCACCGCAAGCGATGGTAGTTAAGCCACGCCAGGGAACGGAATCTAAGTAGCCCCCGGTTTTCACCAGAGCCCGCCGCAAAGCGGGATGGACTTGCTGCGGCGTGAGGCTACCAGGTCGTCCCCCCTGACGTGACTTGCTTGCGGTGGCAGCCGAGGTGCAGCGTGGTGCAGAATCGTAGTCCGAGAATCGTAGTCGTGGGCAGGCAGCAGGTCAGGACAGGCGGCAAAGGTTCGTGGTCGTGGACAGGCAGGAAGGTCGGGGCAGGCGGCAGAGGTTCGGAGTCAAGAAACGTAGCAAGAGGTCTGGTACACGGAAAGGCGAGAATACACTTTGGGAACGCTTTAGCTAAGGCACGAGGCAACATAGATCCAGCAAGGAGTGTTAGTGGGACGTACCTTAAGTAGGAGAAGCGCCAGGCAATTAGCCAATTAACGGGGCGCTGGCCCTTTAAATCCACGAGAACGAGCGCGCGCGCGCCTTAGGACACAGGCACGCGCGCCCCGGCCGGCAGAGGACGCGGACGGCACAGGAGCGAGGTTAGGTGAGTCCCTGGCAGTTGCAGCCCCCCGGCTCGTCCCGCGGCCAGCGGCGGCACCCGACCCCGGTGGGCACCCGGACAGGGGGTCACGGGTGCGCCCGCGGCCCGCGGGCCGGGGAGCAGGAGGGGCCGTGACAGATGTCCCACTTCGTGCCGCTTGCTGGCCTGCCCTTTGCACCACAATTGGCCGCTCACTTCTTGTGGGCACATTTTCTGTCTGCATGGGTTACCTTCGCACATCGTCTCCGATCGGGGAGTTCAATTTGTATCCCGATTTTGGCGGCCGCTATGTTCCTGTTTGCAAGTCAACCTGGACTTTTCTTCGGCCTACCACCCTCAGTCCAACGGACAGGTTGAAAGAGTTAATCAAATCCTGGGAGAATATTTGCGTCATTTTGTTTCCAAACGTCAGGACAACTGGGTCGAGCTGCTCCCCTGGGCCGAGTTTTCTTACAACCATCGTGACTCGGATGCAGCCGGTGCTTCTCCATTTTTCGTAGTCTATGGCCGCCACCCACGCCCTCCCCTTCCCCTGCCTACAGGTTCAGAGGTGCCCGCTGTGAATGACCAAGTTCAGGATATCAAGGCCATCTGGCAAGAGACTGGACTTCCCTACTTCAGGCCTCAGCTCATATGAAGTCTCAGGCAGACAAGAGAAGAAGACAGGCTCCAACATTCCTCCCAGGGGACAGGGTGTGGCTTTCTTCAAAGTACGTACGTCTGAAGATTCCCCGCCTCAAGTTGGGTCCTCACTTCCTAGGAACCTTCAAGGTGCTCCGGCAGCTTAACCCAGTGACGTACAAACTCTGCTTACCCCCATCGCTCTGGATCCAAAACTCCTTCCACGTCTCCCTCCTCAAGCCTCTGGTCCTGAACCGCTTTTCTCAGAAGAAGGTATCGCCTCCCCCGGTAGCTGATTCTGCTTACTTCTTTGAAGTAAAAAGACATCCTGGACATGAAGACTGTCAGAAGGAAGCGCTTCTTCCTTGTAGATTGGAAGGGCTTCAGACCCCAGGAGAGATCCTGGGAGCCTGAAATGAATATTTTTAATAAATATCACATCCGCAGGTTCCTTCAGGCTAAAAAGGAGGGGAGGATTGGGGGGGGGGGGGGTTCTGTAACCTTGCGGGTCGCGGGCGCCGCTGACTGGGCTATGGTTTTCGGGCGCACCCGTTCCATCCGCTTACCTGTCCACGCTCCCGTTCTGCGCTCTCCCCCCTGCCGGCCGGAATGCGCGCGCTCGTTCATGTAATTTTAAAGGGACAGCGTGCCGGTGATTGGATAATTGCCGGGCGCTGACCATATATAATGTATGTGTCCATATCACTTCCCTGCTGGATCTTTGTTGCCTCCGTGCCCTAGAGAAAGCGTTATCCGTGTACTAGTCTCTGCTGTGTTCCTGACCCTTGCCTACGTTTCTTGACTCTGCCTGCCCTGACCTTCTTGCTACGTTTATAGACCACGAATCTTGCCGCCTGCCCTGACCTTCTCTCCTGTCCCCGACTACATCTACGCCTCACGCTACACCTCGGCTGCCACCACAAGCAAGAGAATCCGCTCCCTGGTGTGGCTTACACCATCGCTTGCGGTGGTCCAGAGGATCCACTATCTCGGCCATTACAATCTTGCTAATCTTTCTGGGTATTGCAATCCACCAAGTCCTTTTATTATTTTTTTGCCCACCTTTGTACCTGTTCATGTCATTTAAAATCTATAGCAGACATATAGCCATACATGCAACTCTCCCGGTTTTGGTGGGGGGGTCCCGCTATTTGGGGTCCCCTCCCGCCCTCCCGGGGGAGTTGCATTCGGGTTCTTTAAATGGCCGCGGCGACCGAGTAGCGCTCGTGCGCTACGCTGGCGCCGCCGGGCCGCTCCTACAGGCGGGTGAAGCGGCCGCTGCGCCCGCTTCACCCGCCCGGAGTCTCGCTGTGCAGGGAGGAGGCAGGAGGATCATTCCCTCCTCCCTCCTCCCCCTGTATGTCCGGCGCCGGTGTGTGCGCCGCACATACAGGTCAGCGGCGCAGGGGAAGTGACGCGTGGCTGCAGGGGAGTGACGCGCGGCTGCTCTCACTTCCCCCTGCGCCGCTGAGGAGATCGTCCGGAGCGGCCGTGCTGCAGGAGCCTGGTGAGGTAAGTGGATTTTATTATTTTATTTTTATTAGCTATATGGGGGGTTCTTCCTGGCAACAATGGGGGCACTACCTGGCAACAAAGGGGACATTACCTGGCAACAGAGGGGACATCTACCTGGCAACAGAGGGGGCACTACCTGGCAACCCTGGGGACACACCTGGCAACAGAGGGGGCATCTACCTGGCAACAGAGGGGCACTACCTGGCAACAGAGGTACATCTACCTGGCAAACAGAGGGGGCACTACCTGGCAAACAGAGGGGCACTACCTGGCAACAATGGGGGCACACCTGGCAACAAGGGGCACTACCTGGCAACAGAGGGGCACTACCTGCAACGAGGGGGCTTACCTGGAACAGAGGGGGCACTACCTGGCAACAGAGGGGACATCTACCCTGGCAAACAGAGGGTGCACTACCTGGCAACAGAGGGGGCACTACCTGGCAACAGAGGGACATCTACCTGGCAACAGAGGGGGCATCTACCTGGCAACAGAGGGGCACTACCTGCAACAATGGGGCATCTACCTGGAAACATTGGGGGCACTACCTGCAAACAATGGGGGCACTACCTGGCAAACAATGGGGGCACTACCTGGCAACAATGGGGGCACCTACCTGGCAACAATGGGGGCACCTACCTGGCTAACAAAGGGGGGCACCTACCTGGCTACAGAGGGGGCATCTATTTGGCTACAAGGGGGGCATCTACCTGCCTGTAAGGGGCACTACCTGCTTATGGGGGGGTTACTACCTGGCTATAAGGGCATCTACCTGGCTTTCTTCCAAAGCCGTTATGCAGTTAGGTGGAGTGGGTGTGGCTTTTTGAAGGGGCGTGGCAAACCGACAAGATGGGCGTGTCCATGCAAATTTTTGTCGCCCACTATCATCTCCTGCTTTTTCATTTTCAAAAGTTGGCAACTATGCATATAGCTTATACATTGCAGCTATACTTATTTTGTGTATAGATTACATTTTTAGTATTAAAGAGTAGCTTGTGTATTGCAGTTCTATAGTTACAAACATACATAGTTGCTGAGTGCTTGCTGAATCAGGTGACTAATCAGGTGACTAGTTAGGGGTGCGGTTACCTAATCAGCATAGCTTAAACTGCACCTGTGTGGGCCTAGCTGGGCCTTTAGTTTTCCTGAAAGAGAGGTTTGCAATTTTGCTGCCAAACAGCATAGGGAAAAAGGTTTAAAGCTAAGTATCTGCGAGTGTGTCTTCTTTAAAGTGTGTCTTTTTTAAGTGTGGGGACTTAATATTGAGGGACTTTAGATTTGGGGAGTTTAGAGGGGACAGTATTTTCCTGTTTGACAATGCTGTCCGGTGCACAATCTGTACAATGTATGCCATCCTTGACCAACAGTTCGAGGGTCCATACTGCTGTGCGAGATGCATGCACACTGCACATTTAGAAGCCCATATCCTAGATCTAAATGAGCAAGTGGCAACACTGAGATCCATTGCCAACTTGGAAGCGAGTTTGCTGCTCACTGAGCAATCACTCGCAGGTGTAGATGCTGGGGAGGATGGCAGCATGGAGGTGCAGGGCATGATGCACTATCTGGGTAACAGAAACAAGGGTAGAGGAAGAGTGTCAGGGAGCTAGTCCTGAACTGCACACCTAACAAATTTGCAAGATTGGCAGATGAGAGGATGTCACTCGAAATGGCACTGCTGCCGCACAGACAATACCCCCGTCTGCTCCAGTAAGATGGGAATAGAGTGCGGGCAGCTAGACAGTGCTAGTAGTTGGGACCCATTATTAGGGGCACAAGACAGGGCAATCTAAACAAAGCCCGGATCGTCGAACATATGTTGTTTACCTGGGCCCCGAGTTCGACATATCATGGATAGGGTTGACGGATTGCTGGGTGGGGCTGGTGAAAATCCAGCTGTCATGGTGCACATTGGCACCAATGACAAAGTTAGAGGTAGGTGGAGTGTCCTTAAAAACAATTTCAGGGAATTAGGCCAAACACCTTTTTTTTGCGGGATGAGTTGTTTTTTCTTCATTGGCATCATTCTGGGTTTCATGTGATTTTTTGATCACTTTTTAAAAAAAATTTTGCACAGCGGGATAAACAAAAATGTAATCAATGTATTGTTTTTTATTTATCGTTGTCGCAGCATTCATTGAGGGAATAAAAGAAAAGTTTTATAGCAAAGGTTGATATGCAAACGGTGATGCCAAATATGTGTACTTTTTAAAAAAAAAATTCCAATGAGCATTTGTAATGGGACAAGGAGTGTGTGTTTTTTTTACTTTATTTGCTTCAACTGCCATTCTAATACATCACAGACGGCTCCCGCTGTGGATGGCACCTGCTCAGCTGTTACACACAGGGAAGTATATACACAAATGTAACACACAGGTGAACGTTATACATGTGTATGTACTGTCCCTGTGTATAACATATACACACATACACTAAACCTGTGTGTATTAATGTTTGTGTATATATAGAGGAAAAATAGCAGCACACCAAAAAGAGCCCACAGTCAAAAAATAGATGCAGGGTGCCAGCGGTAATTACTTCTGATACAAGAAGCTTGCCAAATACAAAAGAGAAAAAATCCACGGCACTCCAGAATGGTTTCAAGTAACAAGGTGCCGCTCATTGAGCATGTGTGAATAAACCACCTTTTGTGTTTATATATGTTACACACAATATCCGCTTAAAAAATGTCCCTTGTTCTCGCACCTCGCCACTTTCTAAAATAAACAACACTATAAAGGTGCTTTCACACGGAGCGTTTTTGGTGCATTTTTATGTGTTTTTGGTGCGGTTTTGTGCAGAAAGGCAGAGCAGTTAATGCTGTACATTTCTGCACAAAAAAAACGCATCAAAAAATGCACCAAAACCGCTCTGTGTGAAAGCAGCCTACACACAAGTAAGAAAGAAACCGTGGTGCAGAGAAACCCCTCATCAGAGTCAGGTGTGCACTTGCTTTACAATCAGGGACAAGCCTATACTAACACTACATAAGCACCAACAACCATACAACCCCACCAATCAGATAACCAGTAGTCAGGTCACCATCACATGAATACAGCACTGATTTAACACAGAAGTAAAATGACCCCTGACAGCAGGGACTCACAGGAGACGTCATCTCTGATGGGAGTTGTTCTCTTCTCCTTTTCTTCTCCTTCTGGCCCAAACCTCCATGATGTCTTCCCTGATGAATCGTTCCCTTCCATTTCTTTCTCTGTCCGGTACAGCATGCAATGTCTTCTTCTCCCGGTCACTACTCTCCTGTAGAATTTACCACAAATACATCTTAGGCTCCTTTCTCTTCCAGCACTTTCCTATCAATTCCCCAAACAGCGTATGTTAGACCCTAAAAATTAGAAAATAAAAAAATGTCAGATAAGTGGCATGTAAATACGTAGACCCCCATTAGGTAGGTAAAAAGGGCCTTCCTCCATTAATTTGGTAGGTAGACAGGGCCTACCCCTGTAACTAGCCAGGTTAGCTGGGGCTATCCCCAGTTACTAGCCAGGTAGCTGGGGATGCCCCCAGTAACTAGCCAGGTAGCTGTGGCTGCCCCCCAGTAATCAGCCAGTTAATTAGGGCTGCCCCCAGTAATCAGCTAGGTAGCTAGGGCTTCCCCCTGTAATTAGCCAGGTAGTGCCAGGGGCAGTAATTAGCAGTCAGGGACAGTATGTAGCCTCATGCCTTGAGAAAGCTTTGGAGAACGCGAAACGGCCGTAGGCTACAGCAGCTAAATGTTTGTTACCGGCTGAGAAGTGCTTGCTAATTGTGCCAATTCCCTGTTTTTATTCATTCATCTAATAAAAAGGAAGCTTCAGAAGAAAAAGGGTGAGTGCCGTGAAAAATCTTTCTTGTTCGTTTTGAGGGACATTATGTAGCCAGTCAGGGCCAGTAAGTAGGCAGGCAGGGTCAGTAAGTAGGCAGGCAGGGGCAGTATATAGCCAGGCAGGGCATCATATAGGTAGGCAGGGGCAGTATATAGGCAGGCAGGGGTAGTATATAGCCAGGCAGGGGTAGTATATAGCCAGGCAGGGGTAGTATATAGACAGGCAGGGGTAGTATATAGACAGGCAGGGGCAGTATATAGCCAGGCAGGGCATCATATAGGTAGGCAGGGACAGTATATAGCCAGACAGGGCATCATATGGGTAGGCATGGGTAATATATAGCCAGGCAGGGGCAGTATATAGCTAGGCAGGGCATCATATAGGCAGGCAGGGGCAGTATATAGCTAGGCAGGGGCAGTATATAGCCAGGCAGGGCATAATATAGGTAGGCAGGGGTAGTATATAGCCAGGCAGGGGTAGTATATAGCCAGGCAGGGCAGTATATAGCCAGGCAGGGGCATCATATAGGCAGGCAGGGCAGTATATAGCCAGGCAGGGGCAGTATATAGCCAGGCAGGGCATCATATAGGCAGGCAGGGGCAGTATATAGCCAGGCAGGGGCATCATATAGGCAGGCAGGGCAATATATATCCAGACAGGGCTAGTTTATAGCTAGGCAGGGGCAGTATATAGCAAGGCAGGACATCATATAGGTAGGCAGGGGCAGTATATAGCCAGGCAGGGCATCATATAGGTAGGCAGGGCCAGTAAGTAGTTTAAAAAAATAAAAATCTTACTCACCTGGTTTCCCTCCTCTTCTCCAAGTCCATTCGGAGCAGATGCTCTCACCCGAGTGGGGGCCGCAGAGCACGTGCACGATGACATCATTACACCGCGCGCGTGTCGCGCGGCCTCCTGGGAGCTGAACAGACGGGATCAGAAGATCCCAGCTGTTCAGCCTCGGCCGCTGCTTGCAGCGCGCGGTGCAGGTGGCGGCTGTGATGGCTGCATGGCTGGGTCGGTGACCCGGCCGTGCAGTCGTGTGGCGATTGGGGCCTGTCGGCCCCCTGGCACAGGGGTCCGGTTGCATATGCGACCATTGCGGCCCCTGTGCATGTGCGCCGGCACTCGGGGCCCGCTGGGGGGGAAATACCGGTTTGCCGTATGGGCAGTCCGGGCCTGATATACACACACACTACACCTGTTCATTCTAAGATATTTGTGTTTAAATCTGCAGGGACAAGTGGTAGCCGGAAGAAGTCGTCATGTCGGTCTGGACCGGATGCAGAACAAAAGGGAAAGTCAACAACTGGTCAGAGAAAAGTCACCTGTGAGTAACAGGATGTAACTGCACTGTAATCACAGAGCCTGAGCCTGTGCAGAGCCTGTGTACACTGATATATATGACTATATAGTCACTGTATGATGGTAATATACAGTCTGCAGAGTCTGTGTACACATATCTACCACTATATGGTCACTGTATGGAGGTAGTAAACAGTCTGCAGAGCCTGTGTACATGTATCTACCACTATATGGTTACTGTATAGGTAATACACAGTCTGGAGGGAACCTGTGCACACTGATACCTACCTCTATAAGGTGGTAATATTAGTCTTTATATACTGATCAGTAATAGTGTATTATTCAGCCACTATGTGGTGGCAATTTGTGGTCATATTCTGCTGGTATAATCAGGTCCATATGTAGTAGCGTTATTGGTAATCTTGGTCTTGGTATAATGGGATTTGTTTGGTAGCAGTATGATGGTGATATCTATGGTGAGGTATTTGCCTCCTTGTGTTATCTAGTAACTGCATGTCCCGGTATATGTTCATGGTCAGGGAGGCAGGTGAGTGATGGGGGTAGGGTGCCCCATCCAAAAGTTTGCTATGGGGCCCAGTCTTCACTAGTTACACCTTTGTAGTGTATGAACATAGACCACAACTTAAGGTTACTTGCTTTATTCCATGAAGCCCTGACACCACTCCATGCACCCAGCCAGATGTATACAATATTGTAACATTTTGCAGCCAGCAATTTAACACATTACTTTCCAGCACACTACAATCCCTCTTCTCCTTGAATTAAAGCATGTGACCATAAATAACAGATCAATAACAATAATTAAAAGTAAGAAAAATAATTGTTATGGAAAAACACCAAACACTTTAAACTGTAAACTCCTGTCCATATACATAGTCTTTAAGGTAAGCCAGTAGATTTATTGCTCGCTTTGCTCTTGGCAATTCTGAGGTGGATGTTTTTTTTTTTTTGTCAGAATCACTTGAAGGACTTCTGCAACTTTATGCTGGTTCACAGTCCTCCAACACTTGCCTTTCTGAATCAACAAACTTCTTCGCGAAAGATGAATTCCGCACTTTTGTATTTTCATCTAATTCCTCTAGGACCACCTGAGTGCCTCTTTTTTCTTCAAAATATAAGGCTCAGGTTCAAAAAAATAGATACAGTTTGTTAAAACGATCATTCTGAAGCAACACCTTATCTCCTTGTCTAAGGCCACTAGTTTGACAGTGGTGACAATGATTTGCGTTTTGTTCAGCTCAGA
This sequence comes from Phyllomedusa bahiana, assembly GCA_025379985.1. Taxonomy (NCBI): domain Eukaryota; kingdom Metazoa; phylum Chordata; class Amphibia; order Anura; family Hylidae; genus Phyllomedusa; species Phyllomedusa bahiana. The sequence continues at coordinate 11,882 of JAODAL010047543.1, forward strand.
TCTTCCTTTCCTCACCAATTTCCCTGAAATTGTCCAAACCTGTAGGAGAAGAAACCCCGATGTCTGGTAATTTTGTCCTGAATTTACGACCACAAAGATGTTCAGCAGGACTCCAGTTATAGCCAAAAGAAAACGCCACAGTTCTTTTTTATCAGTACCTTCTCTCTAAATGAGCAATCCATAAAGCTTTCAAATGGGTCCAGTTCTGGCGTTCCACTTCCCCGTTAGATGCTGGTCAGTATGGTGTTGTATGACGGTGTTCAATGGCATTTGATTTTAGATAATCCTGAAATTCCTGAGAAATGAACTGGGCACCGTTATTGCTCACAATCAGTTTAGGCAAACCATGAGAAGCAAAGATGCGCTCCAACCCCTCAATTACTGGTGATGAAGTTGTTTTAGTCAGAACTACCACCTCTTGCCACCTTGAATAATAGTCCCATCTTCCCATGGTCCCTTAGGTAGAACAGTATGTGTTACTGGTTCTGGTTTAGGTTTGCTGCCCACCAGATGACAGGTTCAACATGAGGAAGTCATACGTTCCACATTCTTGTCAATTCCTGGCCACCAAACTTTCTCTCATAATCATTGTTTGGTTTCGCACAATACCTTGGTGGCCCTCATGGGCTAAGTTCAAAGTTTGTTTTCATAAATCTCTAGGCATCATAATATGATTTACATGTAGAACTAATTGTCCAGCAATACTCAGTTTATGTTTTATTCTGTGATATCCTGGGTCACAATCTTTCCACTATTTGTTCTCTTGCTAGATTCCCATTTTTTTTAGACTATTTGACAATCTTTACACGTCTCATGTCTGATGCACTTTCTCAACTGTGCAATTTCTGGGTCCACTGATGCCAATTCTTCAACCTTCCGTGATGTCAATGCTTGGGGAATGGCTTTTGCAGCAACAAAACGAATGTAGTCTTCTGCTAAGTTATGAGATGGTGCTGAAGACTGGGACAATCTGGAAAATGCATCTGCTGCATTAGCAGGTCCAGGTCTGTATCGCACTTTAAATCGGTATGATAACAGTCGAAGAACCCATCTTTCAATTCTGGCTGATGGTTTTGACCGAGGAGAATATATCACCTCCAGTGGCTTGTGATATGTTATAATTTCAAAATCAAGTCCATAGAGATAGTTGTGAAACCTTTCACATGCCCAAACAACAGCCAAAGCCTCTTTCTCAGTCTGAGAATGTCTTTCCACATCAGTAAGGGATCTGCTTGCATACTGAATAGGGCTGTAATCGCCTGTGCATTGCCTCTGTACTAAGATGGCACCTTATCCCACAGGGCTGGCCTCGACAATAATTTGAGTTTGTGCAGTGGGACTGAAATAGGCTAAAGTTGTGGCACAGATAAGACGCCTCTTAAGTTCATTAAATGCGCTTTGTTCCAAAAACCCCCACTTCCAAGGGACAGCTTTGAGAGTAAACTGTCTCAGAGGTTCGCTGACAGTCACCATATCTGGAATAAACTTTGCACAGTAATTCACTAACCCAAGAAAACTTTGTATTTCTGCAGGGTTTTCAGGGTTTCTGGCATCAGACAGAGCTTTAAACTTACTGTCCTCCAGACCAATGCCTTTGTCAGACAGCACGTGGCCCATGAAAGTCATTTTATTCATTTGAAATTTGCACTTCTTCTCATTTAAAGTCAGTCCTTTCTCCTGTAATCATTTCAGCACTGCACGTAGATGATTGTCGTGCTCCATGTGTTTGTTTCCCACACAATTATATCATCAGAAATATTATGTGTAGGAGACACCCAGCCTTTAAGGTGTATAATGATTATGTGGTTTCCAAAAATAAACCCTTGACAGGCTTGACGTTCAGCGAGATCACGGTTGGGCCCTCCTTGAAACCTTATGATGATGTAGCTGAGGTTCTTGGCCGCTCTCCCAGTGTATGGTTGCATCATATGCAAATCCAACACTTTTACGCACTTCACAGAGTTAAACTGAGGCTTCATAAAAGTCTGTCGGCCTTTGAGCAATTATGTGTACAGGAGGCCGTCCCTACCCATCTCATCTCTCAACTATATGCATTGATCCTTCATAACCAAACTGAAGGCGCGCCCTCATACCAACAGAGTTGGGAGCGTGAACTCCAGTGTACAATTACTGAGGAGGACTGGCATCAGGCGTACATACTGTCTCACAAGGCCCTGGTCTCCTGTCGGTTACAGGAATTGAATTTTAAAATAATCTCTCGATGGTACCGAGCACCTATGCTATTACATAATATCTATCCTCAGGTCTCTCCGAACTGTTGGAGATGCAACTCGGCAATGGGCACAATGTCCCATATCTGGTGGCAATGCCCGGCGATCAATATCTTTTGGGACAAAGTAATCGACATCATTAAAAATTACTGGAATTAAGTTGCAGAATGACCCCAAAACCCTTCTTCTTTCCATGATACCCATGGCAACCCATGCTTTGAGGAGAAGCTTAATAATTTTTATGTTGTTTGCCGCCAAAATATTAATACCCTGTAGATGGAATAGTACTGCCATTCCGTCATTATCTGACTGGTTTAAAGAAATCTTATTTCTCCAGAGAATGGAGGAACGCCTACAATGCCCAAATGTCAGGTAGATATTACAGAGTCTGGGGGGAATGGATTTCTTTCACGGCCTCGCCGGAATATATGTCATATCTGTGAGCATAAAAGAGACCATAGCTCCCGAGGTCCGCTGTCTCTGGAATGTTTCCTAATCTAGTACACTCATTGTCTCGCCTCTTCCATTTATTACTTGCATCACACATTATGACTAGCTCCCACTGGCCTCCGAGACGACCCTTCTGCCGACATGGGTTTCTTGTTTTTAAGTTGGTTATTGACCTTTTTGCTTTAATTATGTTTGACTCTACAAAGGACTAAGCACACTAGGTGTAAAATAGACTGCAATATGACAATAATCTCCCGGAGGAGCTTTGCTCCGCTTTCTTGATGCATGTCATTTTCATGTTTATGTTCCTTCATGTATGTCAATGGATGTGCTGATATTCTTACATGTTATAGCGGTATGTTATGCTGGATTACTCAATAAAAGATTGTTAATGAGAAAAAAAGAAATATTATGTGTGCCGTCACACCTCTGTAACACTTGCTGAATCACATGTTGATAGGCCTCAGGTGCTGAAGATACGTCAAACATCAGTCTCTTGTACCTAAAAAGACCTTTATGGCTTGCAAATGTTGTAATGACTCTAAATGCTGGGGTCAATTTAATTTGATGATAACCCCATTTCAAATCCAATTTGATGAAGACACTTGTCCCATTCATCTCATGTAGAACATCTTCAATTGTGGGTATTGGTTGTCTTTGTCTGAGTACAGCTTGGTTAGCACGTCTCATGTCCACACAGATCCGAATATCAGTTCCCTTTGGTACAACAACTAATGGAGATACCCAGGGGGTGGGTCCTTCCACTGCTTCAATGATATCAAGTTCCAGTAGTTCTGCAAGCTTGTTCTCCACAGGTGATCTCAGGCTCCAAGGGAGCCTACGCGTTTGTTGTGCAATAGGTTTTACATGTGGGTCAAGGTGAAGCTGTAACTGAAAATATTTTAACTTTCCAACCCCAGAGAAACAAGCCTTAAATTCCACTTTCGGTGAAGAAATAGAAGGAGACAACATGTTCACATTTGCACTGTCTGCATCAAGTCCAATCTTCAGTATGCCTAGTTCCATAGCATTTCTGCGGTCTAGCAGAGGGGATCCAGTGCCATCCACAACATAGAATTAAGTCCACAATGGAGAGCAAGTCCCCTGTATTTGGACAGAAGAAATTGCCCTTTAGTGTTAGTGGAGTACTAGAGCCATACTTGTAAATCCGTTTATTGGTGTTGCATAATTTAAGGTGCTTTTCTCTGTTTTTTAGAGTGTTTCAAGAAGCTAAGTCCATAACATTGCAGGTAGCTCCAGAATCAATCAGTACTGTGACGTCTGTATCACCAATTTTAATGGGTAATGTCCCAGCTTGCTGTAGCACAACGGGTATACATGTTCACAATCACAGTCAGTTTCTTAATTTGCACCTATAACATTTACTTTTGCATGTAATTCTTTGGTTTTATTTCCTCTGGGTACACTTCTACACATTTTATTCTGTACCACAGAGCAGTCCTGGCTTGTATGCCCTGCTCTGCCACATTTACTGCAGATTACAGAGACAATCCTTTCTTTTCTATTCCTATTGTTCCTATTACCATAGGCAGGTTTGGACATTGCATTGCCTGACCCAGTCTCTTTGTTTTCAATGTGCAGGCCTGTAGCTCAGACCAGGGGCGTTGCTAGGGTCTTAAAACATTCGGGGCACGGGCCCTTTGTTAGCGGTGAGTGTAAGAAACAGCCGCTGTCCGCTGTCCGCTACGCATAGAGTGGGCTCAGCGTGTGAGCCCGCTTTTATACATCCTTCATGCCATTTAGATGTTCAGGCACATCCATATGCATGAAGGGGATAATTAAACCCCGCCGCTAGCTTCCAGCAGCAGAGACTCTGCTTTTGACTCCCTTGCTGATGGTATCCGACCACATACCCCATCCTCCCAGCCACGGCCCACAGCATTGTCCCACTCCTAACTCCTGCTGGATTCAAAATATAGGTTGCACCCTCATTTTCTTTCCAAATTTGGGGGCACAAAAGTGCCTCTTATAGTCTGAACAATACGGTATATGTGGTGATGTAGTTTAACTCCTAAATGACACAGCTGTTTTCCGTTTTTTTTTTCCTTCTTTTTTCATCTATAACTCTTTTTTTTCATTTATGTTGATAGAGCCGTGTAAAGGCTTATTTTGTGCAGGATGAGCAGACATTTTTACTGGTACCATTTTGGGCAATATATGTTTTTTGATCACCTTGTATTCCAAATTTTATGAGGCAAAGTGTATAAAAAATCCTGGTAGTGTTTTTTTATTTTTTTTTACAGCACTTACTGTGGGGCATAAACACGATTACAGCAATACCCAATTCATACCATTCTAATAGCCATAACTTTTTTTCATTGGTACTGTTCTGAGGCTCAGGGGACTTTTTGATTGCTTTTTATTCAATTTCTTGTTTCAGTGAGGAACAAAAAAATGGGGTTTTTTTTAAAACAAAAAATTTGTAGCAGTGTTCATGGAGGGGGTAAAATATCAGTTTTATAGCACTGGGTTGATACGCACACGGTGATGCCAAATATGTGTACTTTTTTTTTTACAATTTTTCATTCACAAGCATTTGTAATGGGGAATAGGTTATATGTGTGTTTTTTTTATTTGTTTTTTTTTACAATTATTATTTGCTTGACCACTTTAATACATCAGACTTATCTCACTGCAGATGGCCCCTACCCAGCTGTTACACACAGGAACAGTATATACACAAATGTAACACACAGGTAAATACTGGACATGTGTATATACTGTTCCTGTGTGTATATTACAGTATATATATATTTATATACACACTACACAATATATATATATATATATATATATATATATATATATATATATATATATATATATATATACACACACACATACACACACGTGTACTTCACACCGGCACAGTATATACATGTATAATACTTATCTGGGTGTTACATTTGAGTATATACTGTCCCTGTGTGAAGTACATGTGTGTGAATGTGTGTGTGTGTGTATATATATATATATATATATATATATATATATATATATAATGTATATATATGTGGTGTAGTGTGTATATAAATATATATACTGTAATATACACACAGGAACAGTATATACACATGTCCAGTATTTACCTGTGTGTTACATTTGTGTATATACTGTCCGTGTGTATATTACAGTATATATATTTATATACACACTACACCACTATATATATTTGTATATATATATATATATATATATATATATATATATATATATACATACACACATACACACAAATGTACTTCACACAGGGACAGTATATACTCAAATATAACACCCAGATAAGTATTATACATGTATTTACTGTACATGTGTGTGGTGTGTATATATATATATATATATATATATATATATATATATATATATATATATATATATATATATATATATATATAATTGTGAGCTTGCACAGCTCTGGATCACTCACAAGTCCTTCAGGCATGAGACAGAGGCAGATATCTGGTTCAAACGGTGTCTTGCTTCAGTGTGTTTATTTCACCAGCAGAACAAAAACGTATGGCAATACATGCACAGCAAACATATAAACATAAACAAAACTCCTGCTCGTCTGAGTGCTTACTATACACAGGTGTAGTTCCCTCACTAGCACCTTGGGAGATGGTGTAGCAGACACTGGCTTCCCCCAGTGTGAACACCTCCAGCCCAGAAGGTAGACTGGAGATGCAGCCCGCCCAGTCAGCTTACCTGCTGACCTTATATACCACCGGGAAAACCCGAGTGGAGCCATGGGGAGTAAGCACCCACCCTGCTCTATGCTTACTCCCAATGAAAGGCCGACCCGGAATGGCTGGTAGCCGTACTAACAGACAACTTAAATGTATGTCGACAGTCTGTACTGCCGACCACCTATTTAACAATGGCCTTTCACTCCACCAAGGCTTCTTACCTTGGTGGCATGTATCTTGCTCTCTCCAGGCATACGCCCAGAACCTGGCTGAGATATACACTCCATCCAGACCTTCCCAGCTGCGTCCTTACAATATATATATGATATATATATAATATATATATATATATATTATATATATATATATATATATGTGTGTATATAAATACATGTATATATATATATACTGTAATATATCACACAGGAACAGTATAAACACATGTCCGTATTTACCTGTGTGTACATTTGTGTATATACTGTCCCTATGTGTATGTATATACTAATATACAGTACCTCTGTGACACAGGTCCAGTATATGAGCATAGACATGTTGAGGTGGGGCATAGCGTTCCATCCTGCCTCAGGACATACCTTATGCAGGGTCACTGGGGTCTTAGAAGCTCCTGGGCTGTTTAGGCAGCTCTGGAAGACTTGAGGAAACCAGAAACTCGTTCTGGTTTCCATAGTGATGGGGCCAACGATCTGCTGCAGGAGCCGTCAGAAGCAGGCAGGGAACCTTGCTGTCGGTGCTGTATCTCCGGGGGAGGGCTGTGCAGGGAGCACAGAAGAGGAGGAGGGGCTACTCTCACTGCTCCCTGAGAGTGCTGAGGCTCTGGTGGTGGGCGGAGCTTCTCACTGCAGCGAGCAGAGAGAGTGAGGAGACTATTCATTCGGGGCAGAAGGCTTTACATCCGGGGCTTCTGCCCCTAATGATACTGCCTAGCGACGCCCCTGGCTCAGACACTTCAATAGCTCTTGCAATCTCTTGCAGACTAACCAGTGTGAGACTTGGTTCTCTCAATAATCTTCTTCTGAGGTGCAGATAGTTACATTTCTCAATAACCTGATCTCTGATTATCTCCTCTGTTAGGGCATGTCCCCACGGCACAGGTTTTCGGCCGGTTTGTGGTTTTGCAGACCGCCTGAAAAACCAGCCGAAAATGAGCACCATGGTGCTCTATGGAAAACCCGTGCAGCAGTCCCTACTGCACTGGTTTTCTGTCTGGCGGTTTTGCGGCCCCCAGTCCAGCCGCAAAACATTGTAGAAGCACAATCTTCTGTCCGGTTTTTGGTTGGAATCTGTTCTTCTCAATGTGAATGGGGAGGGCTTTTCTCCATTCATCACGGAGAAAAGGCGTCCCCCGCCCCCGGCCGTGGGGACGGCCGCAAAACAGGACACATACTGGCTGGCAAATTGGCCGGTATTTGTCCTGTGTCGTGGGAACGCACTCTTAGGCCATGTTCACACAGCTTAAAAGTGAACGTATTTCAGTCCGTAATTACGCGCCGGAGTGCGCAAATTACAGGCTGAAAACGTCCCTGTCATTACGGTAATCCACAATTTTCATAGAGAACTATGGATTACGTCTCCTCTCCCTGCTCGGCGAATACGCCGAGGGGGGAGATAATTGACATGTGAATTACCAGCGGCGTATACGCGCCGCTGGTAATGCAAGTCTATGGGCCGGCGAAGTGCCGGCCCCCCGCTCCCGCCCCCGGCCACACGGCGTAATTGCGGGGCGTAATTACGTCCCGCAGTTAAGCCGTGTGAACATAGCCTAACAGTCCCAAAATCACAAGACTTTGCAAGGTACTTCAGTCTAGTCACATACCTGTCAATGGTTTCTTCCACCTCTTGTACATCCTGTCTAAACTGATATCTTTCATATGGAATATTTTTCTTTGGCCCAAAGTACTCAGTCTGTTCATTGTGGTCTCATAATCTGAATCTTCCACTGTTTCTTCCAGGGTTTAAAAGATGTCCTGGACTTCTGGCCCAGCTAGATGCAGCAGGCTCTCTTCTGAGCAGGTGCCATCACTCCTGTGGCTGTAACATAAAACTGGAATCCCTTTTTCCACTTTTCCCAGCGCTGTGACAGACTATTGTGGTCTCCCGACACATCAAAAATCAAAAAGTCCCATAGCTGGTAAATCCAGGAATCTCGCCTCATCGCCAAATGTAGTGTATGAACACGACCAGACCTTAAAGGGGTTGTCTCCCTTCAGAGTTTCATAGATGCATTTTGTCACTTCCTGGTCAAACTGTCTGTAATTAGCATACGAGCTCCATGTATTCAACTCTGTGTTTTCAGTCTGCTAATTAGTTTAGAATATTAGAATGGATGCAATAACAGATAACAGCAGATAACAGCTTTAGTAAGCGCAGAGTTAACACAAGGGTTAACTAATACTGGTAACACAGAGGTAACTCAGCAAGAGCACAGCAGACAGAGGGCAGTATCCTAGGATAGACACTAACGAACTGAGGCAGGGACAGGAAGTTCCTTATAACAGGGCAGGTAATAGGTCATTGGCCAGGCAGGGCAACACAGCAGAGATAGTTATGGGCACATGGGACAAAGCAGAGACAGAAGCCGCCATGGGGACATAGACCCCAGCGGAGGCACCTGAAGCAGCAGAGGCATGGGCACATCCGTGGTCCAAAACAGGTGCCACAGCATGCACCGTGACAGTGGTCATGGCAACAAATTATTATATCCATCTTCCTGATTATGGAATCCCCTATAACCACTAACTGTCTTTTCCTAACTGTATTACCATCCCTCAGTCTACTAGTTGGGCTGCTCTCCCAGCTGTGAGGAAGCGCAGTATCCTCTAGGGTTGCCAAGTCTGAGACTGATGCCCCAGCATTATCACCTAACTTGGCAATTTTGCTAGGAATCTCAGGATCAGAAGTGGCTTTTCTTTTTCTGGAACCCTTGTAACTCTTAACTTTATTAACTCCGCTACGGGGCCTGCATCACTGACCTATTACTCCACATTACTCCCCACATTTGCCCAACTAACTGCTTGCTCAGTGAGCAGCAAGCTCATCTGAAAATTGGTAGAGGTGGGGGTTTTAGGGGTCATAGATGGGGTGTTGTATTTTGAGTTGGCACTTAACCACATAACACAATGGTGGGTGAAGGGCAGGGGAGGGCACAGCTTACAGGCACAATCTCTTAAGGAGAGTGGGGAGAGGGCAAATCATCAATCCGCTGGAAAATGTGCTGCGGCTGTGGCCTCTACCCCATAGGATCATATTGAGCAGCTTGAACTCCATATGCTGCACCCCCAGAAGATCAGCTGCAGGATTGATCTTTAGGTGATACAGGGGATAAAGTTTACCCCCTAGGCTAACACTAATCCCCTCTCACTATTATCTGAGTAGCCAATGCAGCCAGGGTACTGGAAAGAACCCATTTACAATCAGAAGTGGACCCCCTAATGTACTGGTCAGCTTCTGGGGTGGCTGCACATTGGTATTTATAGGGTGGAAGGGACCCTATTTCCATAAACCTTTCCATCCTGATATTATCAGCCTGCAGCTGCCGTTTTTACCTTAGCTGATCATAAAAAATGAGGGAGACCCCGCGTTGTTTATTTTTATTTATTGATAACAGTAGATTACAATTTTTAGTTTTTTAACAGATAAATAAATAAAACGATGTGGGGTTCCTCCATTTTCCAAAGCCAGACAAGGTAAAACCGACAGCTAAAGATACTTTCAGGATGGTAAGTTCAATAGTTATTAGGCTATGTGCACACAGCTTATTCTGGGACATATTTCAGGACGTAATTTGCGCCGTACTGCGCGAATTACGGGCTGAAATACGTCCCAGTCATTACGGTAATCATAGAGAACTATGGATTACGTCTCCTCTCCCTGCTCGCACAATACGCCAAGCGGGAAGAGAATTGACATGTCAATTATTCACGGCGTATACACGCCGAGAATAATGAATGTCTATGGGGCCGGCGGGCTTCCGGCCCCCCTGCCCCGCTCCGCCCCCGTACACACGGTGTAATTGCGGGGCAAAATACGTCCCACAATTAAGCTGTGTGAACATAACCTTAGGCTCTTCCTCCCTAAAATTACCAGCCCACAGCCACCACAGAAGTCAACCATCACATTAGAGGGTCTACTAATGATAGTAACCCAGCTCTTACCAGTGCCCCTGGTGCAATGGATACTGGGATAATATTGGCAGGGGGTTAGTATCAGCCTTGGTGGTGACAAGAATAATTATTGACTGCACCAAGCCCAAGTGATAGTAAAGGAGAGGGAACCATTACTAACACGAGAATTAAAAAAACAAGATACTAAGGGAGACATATATGAAGGAAGGCGCTTTGAAGTGAATTGTCCAGCCTCGTTATCAGTGTATAATGCGTCTGAATGTATGAAAGTGGTTTTTGTGTGATTATAAATGACGTCAAAAGTTTGATGCGCCTCGTCTATGTGTTAGGCGCATTACAAAACTTAGGCGCATTAGTTATGCGCCTAACATGTATAAAGGCTATAGATAGGCTGGAAATAAAAGAAAAGTCATTAGAATAGCATGTCAGTGAATAGAAACTGTGGTACTGATCTTGCTTGGTGAACCACAGGTCCCAGCCAGACTTGTGGTGTGCTGGCTCTTGCTGTATACAGAATAAAGGGTGAGAGACTTTTTACTATTGCACTGGTGTAAGTTGAGAAATATTGGACATTTTTTTTCTCTAACAGCAAATCCAGCTCCACTGATTCCTCGGGCTCAGGCAGACCACATTAACCCCTTCCCGACATGGGATGTATGCATACGTCCTAGCGGGAAGTGACTTCCCGCAAATGGACGTATGCATATGTCCTGGCGATCATGCGGGCTTGCGGGCGAGCCCCGCAGGATCGCGATATGGGACCAGCGGTAAATTACCACTGGCCTCATGCCCCATCACCCACGGCCGGAGTGAGCTCCGGCCGTGGGTGTTTAACCCCTTATCTCCGACGATCAATTAAGATCATCGGAGCTAAGTCGCAGGCAGGAGGAGGGAGCCCCTCCTGCCTGCTTCCGTCGCGCTGCTACAGCAGCGATCGCTTACCAGCCGGCTCCGGGAACTGAAGATCACTTCCCGGGGCCGTCTGTGACGTCACGATGCCCACAATGCATTGTGGGCATCGTGACTGACAGTTGTCATGGCGACCAGTACACAGCAGCAATACTGTGTACTGGCCTGCCTGGCAACAGCAATCTGTAGATTCTGTTATAAATCCCCTATGGGGAAAAGTAAAAAAAAAAAAAAGTGTAAACACATGTAAACAAGTGTAAAAAAGTGAAAAAAAAGTTAAAAAAGTAAAACACAAACACAAAAAATAAAATAGAAACACGTATATCGCCCTTTTCCCCTTTACAAATGGCAAACTCCCCAAAAAAGATCAAAAATAAATATAGTACCCATATTTGGTATCACCGTGTGCGTAACGACCTGTCCTACAAATATGTCATATTTATTAACCCTTATGCTGAATGCTGGTAAAAAAAATTAAAAAAAACAATCATCCTGCAGCACATAAAAAGCTATCAAAAACTCATATACTGTAAATGCCAAATTTGTACCAATTAAAACGTCAGTTCATCCTGCAAAAAAAAAAGTCCTTACACGTCTCTGTATACGGAAAAATAAACAAGTTATTGCTCTCAGAAGACAGTGATGCATAAAAATAGTTTTACACAATAAAAACACATTTTTTTTTAAAGTGCTTCAACATAAAAAAAAACTATATAAATTGGGTATTGCCATAATCGTATTGACCCACAGAGTTTATTAAAGTTTAGCACCTTAGGGTGTCTGCAAACCTGAAATGGCGCCTAAATAAAATCGTAATGAAAATGAGACCCCAGAGTCCAGTAGGTGCTCCTCTTATTCTGTGGCTTGTGGTTGAGCCAAATCGCGCACTAGGCTCACAATAGGGAAAATTTTTGAAAACGGCAGAATCTGGGGATCAAAATTAAGTTGCATTTTCCTGATCACATCTACTGTGTTCTTGTGAATAAGGATAAAATTGAAAATCTGCAAAAAAGTGAAATTTTGGGAAAATTTCACCTCCACTTTGCTTTAATTCCTGTGAAACACCTAATGGGTTAATAATGGGTTAATAAACTTCCTAAATGCTGTTTTGAATACTTTAACGGGTGTAGTTTCTTAGATGAAGTCATTTATGGGGGTATCTAACATACAGGCCAATCAGAATCACGTTAGAACTGGACTGGTCCCTAAAAAAAAGTATATTGCAAATTTTCTTAAAAATTTGAAAATTACTGCTAAATTTTTAAGCCCCCTAATGTCGTTAAAAAAAAAAAGACATTAAAAAGTGATGCCAATCTACAGCAGACATATGGTAGATGCTAGTTATAAATTATTTTGAGTGGAATAACTGTCTTACATGTGGAAATTTTTGAAGTTTGAAAATGGTAAATTTTTTAAATTTTTCACGATACTTTGATATTTGTGAAAAATATCAAAGTATCACGATACTTTGATATTTTTCACAAATAAACAAGGACTTTTTGGACCAAAATTTCTTACTATCTTAAAGCACAATGTGTCACGAGAAAACAATCTCTGAATCACATGGATAGGTTAAAGTGTCAAAAAGTTATTCTCACATAAAGTGACAGATGCCAGATTAACAAAATGGGGCTCTGTCAGAGAGGCCAAAACTGGCTCCGGCGGTAAAGGGTTAAAATAGGTCTGCCTGTTAGAGCAGTAATGCGCCTAGTTTTGCCGAACCACATTCATATGTGTCTAATATTATGAGTGTGGTATGACACGCCTCCATAACGCCCCCATAACGCCCCCCATGTTAGTCTTATGAACAATGCGCCTAACACATTCGTTATCCACATTAGACATAGTAGCCGACTCACTTTGGCGCATTTGACGCCAGAAGAGGGAGAAAAACCCGATCATACATGTCTCACTAAATGCAAAAAGAAATGTATTTAAATAAGTACTCCCCAACTATAACCATTTAATTGAAGAAATAGATGCAAGTCTGATACCATGTAGTTCATCAAATCCACCTTAGTCCAAAAGGGAAACCTGTAAATAAACAGAAACATTACATATACATTATAAAAGCTGGATAGGCTATCCAGCGCGCAGGAAAGCTGAGTGGCCCACAGGTGGCCCCAGCTTTCCTATCACCCAGCTTTCCTAGACACTGCTTAGGTAATCCAGCATCCAGGACAGCTGGGTGATGTTTATACCCCATAGGGGTTGGTGTGTAACCCAGCTTTCATGGATGCTGGATAGGCTGGATAGAAAAACTGGGTGCTACCTATGGGGGATGAGGTGTTACTGATCTTCCTGCACGCTGGATATCTTATCCAGCATGCAGGAAAGCTGGATGCTGTCCATCCCCCACATGTAGCACCCACCTTGGAAAACTGGTTGTCACATGTGGGGGATGGGGTGTCACTCAGCTATCCTGCATTCTAGATAGCAAATATAGTGCCTAGCTTCAGGCATGGACCCTTGCAGTCAGTGGCATTGGAGCAGCATCTCATGATGCTGCCCCAGCACTGCTTGTAATTTAAAGAGCCTCTAGCAGCCATCTGCACAATCTGGAGGAATTGGTATGCATGCATACACAGCATATCTGTTTGTGGTGTTTTGGTGAAAATGGGGTTTGTGCTGTGTTCAAAAAAGGCAGCATGTTCTGGTTATGATGTCTGTAACAATGTTGGTATTTTTCTTGTAAACATCTTCATAGGAATTGAAAACTGCCAGAAAAATAAAAAAAATTATGTGTGGGATGGTTCTGCAAACATTGGGCCTTTTTTTGTCAAATTGTCTAATTGGAAAACTGCTTTTGCTGCCCGTTTTTCAAATAATCCCCAAATGAGTTTTTATTTTTTAATTTGCTCTATACAACAAAAAATGTAATTATTTTCTTGTGATGTGGTAATGATGCAGCCCTTTTGTTGCACAATTACCATGTGTATCTAGAAATCTACAGATAATTGTCTATAGGATATATAAAAACAGCCAGTGGCATATCTACAGGGAGTACAGCCAGCGCAGTTGTTTTATAGTTTAATAGTTTTATAGTTTGTAAGGCAAAAAAAGACAAAATCGTCCATCTAGTTCAGCCTGTTGTGCTAAGGTGTTGATCCAGAGGAAGGCCAAAAACCCCAATGAGGTAGAGCCAATTGTCCCCAATTTTAGGGAAAAATTTCCTTCCGGATCCAATCTGGCAATCAGGAAAATCCTGGTCAATGACCCCTCTCCTGAATCCTAGTTACTATAACTTGTTATATTATTAGTCCAGAAATGCATCCAAACCCTTTTTGAACTCGGTTATTGAATTCACCATGACAAGACCCTCTGGGTCCATGAGCCACAGTGACCCACAGTCTTTCCTCACCAGACAGCTGCATTGCTGGGTCACATAGTCCCAGGGATGTAGTGATTGCAGCCGGCGTCTGCAAGGTAGGGGCAGCGGCTCAGCCAGGGAGACCTGGTTTAGTGCTAGCTCTATTCCCAGTCATTTGGCCACCTAGATGCTGCAACAAAGGCAATCAAAGAAGAGGATTTCGGCGGGGGAATGGGGAGAGATGAGTATTTTTTTTTTTGTAATACTGGGCCCTGTATAATTGCCTAACTACCAGGGGCCCTAAAGGCCTCCCTTATGGGCCCAATACTTCCCAAGGGACCCTTTTTTTTACCTCCCTTTACCGGGACCCCCTATATCCCAGGGACTCTGTATATCTTCCCAACCTATACAGGGGGCCTTGTAAAACCTACCTTCCCAGGGCCCGTATACCTCCCTACGGGGGTTTCCCAAAGTATCAAGGGTCCTGAATGCCTACCTACCAGGGGCCCTGTATGCCTCTTTTAACACCAAACCCTACTTATTACCAGGGTAGTTTTTTTTATACCGGGGGACCTGTATATCAAATTTCCGGGGGCCCTGAATACCGGGGGCCCATGTAAAATTGCTTTCCCCTTTCTGGGGGCCCCCCTTTTTTACCTCCCTGCGGGGGCCCCTTATATATCATAAACCCCTAGGGGGGGCATAGCCTCCCCAGGGGCCCAAACCACCTCCCGGGAGGGGGTCCCAAACCGAACTACCAGGGAAAGAAACCTACCTACCAACCGGGGGCCCCTACCTAATAGCTAATTTAATGAAGAGCCCTACCAAACCCCTTTTTATCAAAAAGGGGGGCCCCCCCCCTTTTCCCAATTTTGGGCTGGCCTACATAATGAGGGTATTTTAATATTTAAACCTATTTTTCCCCCTTTTTTCTTTATCACCTAACTTATTTTGGAGGTCTAATCTACCTAAATGAAGCATCTACCTACCTGCCTGCCTAATTTGAGGGGGCTACCCTTCTAAAATCACGTTTTTTGGCCCGATGTGTCCCCCCCCATGGAAAATGTCCCCAGGGAAACATTGCCATTTTCCCTTTGCCAGATTCCAGGCCGATGCCATGGGCCCCGAGCGCTGGCGATCTTTTAGGTTTTATCCCGCCCCTTTTGGGGCCCGTGGAGGATGCCCCCTTTTTTCTGGGAAAACATCCTGGGAAATAAAAAAAAATTTTAGCGAGATCTCTATTTTGGCCCCTTTTAATTTTAAAATTTAAACATTTTTATTATGTCCCCCCCCAAAGGGCCGCCCTTTTCTCTAAACTAAATCCCCCTTTAACCTTGCTAATCTTTTCTGGGTATTGCAGTCCAACCCAAGTCCTTTTATTATTTTTGTTGCCCACTTTGTACCTTTTCAAGCTCTACAATTCTTTCCTGTGAACGGGGTCCCCCAAAATCTGTCCCACAATTTTCCCATGGGGTGGCAAACCCAAATATTGTAAAAGGGGGAGAATAATGTTTCATCATGTGCAATCTATGCCCCTTTTAATCAACCCATGATCCAAATTAGCCTTTTGGCCTGTGCCTGACATTGGGCTGCTAAAATTTAATTTTTCTGTCCAAAAGGTTTCCCCCAAAATTTCCTTCTCCATGTCACTTTTACTCAGGGGTTTTTCCTTTTTAAAAAGGGTAATCATGTAAGGGATTTTTCCTCCCCATGTGCACAACCTTGCATTTATCCCGTGATTAACCTTTATCGCCCCTTCTCTGGCCCCGGCCCTCCCAACCCTTTCCAGATCCCTTTGTAATAACCATTATCCTCTATTGTGTGGATTCCTTTACAGACTTGGTAAACCTCTGCAAAGATCATAATTTTTAAATGTGCAAACCCCCGTGTAAATCATTTTTGAAAATATTAAAAGGGGTTAAAGGGGCCCAATTAAATGAGCAAATGTTTTTACCCCCCTATAAAGGGAAACCAGTTGAGAATTTCAAACCCTTAATTTTCCACCCTTTTTTTCTATCATGAGCCCGTTTGGGTTACCCACTTTGCACACCCTTTTCCCCCAGTCCAAGCATTCTCTTTTTTCTTACCAAACCTTTTATGTGGAACAGTATCAATGCTTTAGAAAAAAACCAAATATTTGAAAAATTTCCGTGCCTCACCCCCCAACCAAATCTGGAACAAAATTCCCCTTTGAAGCGAATTTTAAAATTTGTTTTTTACAGGACCCATCCTTCATAAACCCCTGCTGGGGAAGGCGTTATTACATTTAAATTTTTTGTGAGATACTCCAGGGTAGCATCCCCTTTGAAAAAAAATTTTAAAACATTTTTACCCACAACAAGGTTAAGCTTACCGGCTTATAGTTTTCCCCGGATCACTTTTTGGACCCCTTTTTGAAAATTGGCACCACATTTTGGTTAGCGCCCCAAACCTTTGGGACAAAACCCCCCTTTTTTATTAGACAGTTTCCCTAAAAATTAAGGAAAAAAGGGCCTTAAAAACTTTGTTTTAAAACCCCGGGGTTTTATACCCTAAAGGGGCCCGGGGTTTTCTATTTTAAGCTTCCTAAGACGGGTGCCCCTTTTTTCCTGGGGTTTTTACAAAAAAACATTTTAAATTTGGGAAATTTTAAAATTCCCCCTTTCTCTCAAAAGGGAAGCTCATCCTCCTCGGGGGAAATTTTCAGTGGGGAAGAAATAGTTTTTAATTTGGTTTTCCCTTTTTTCCCCTTTTTTCCCCCCTATTTCCCCTCCTCCCGTACTTTTTAAAACCCCCCTTTCCGCATTTTCCCCTAATCATATGGCAAAGTGGGGGAGGGGTTTCCCGGAAATTGACGTAAAGAATTTGTCCAAAAGGGGATCTGGGGCGCTCACCGGGGGAGCTTTCAAGATCCTCGGCAAAGGGGAAACCCGCGGATATTACCCCCCTCATCAGCCCGCAAACCCCCAAAGGGCCAGAAATGAGGGTTGGGGCCCCAAAAAAGGGGTTAACCCCCCCAATTTCGCGACCCTCGTGGACGCGAACATGCAGCGGGGCCGCAGGAGTGAGCCCCTGCCCGCCGCGATAAACCGGGCAGTAACGGGGCTTCACGCCCGGGTTTTTAAAAAGGGGGAGTTTTAAAAGGGGTGGGTTTTTTTTTGGGGGGGGGTGGGGGGGGTAAGGGGGTATGGTTTTTAAGGGGTTGTTTG
>JAODAL010047544.1:0-29817 GCA_025379985.1 Phyllomedusa bahiana
AAAAGAAACGGACTCTTTTTTAAAAGGGAGCAAGGGGAGAGGAAAGGGCAACACACAAAAAGGGTTAAATTGAACTTGCGCCCAAAGTTGGTTGCGGTAAAAAATGATCTGACAGTCTTGGTTTTTTAAGGTGAGGTGGTCTGGTTACGCGCTTAAAAACAAAGCTTTTCCCTCGCTCTAATTGCTATTGCTTCTTTAGGGAAAAAGGGCCCCCTTTTGTTTTTATCAAAAAACCATTATGAGTCCCCCCACTCGGCAAAAACACCCCCTTTACAAGGGGTTTCTGGAGCAGAAAGCAACGAGCACCTGTTAACCTCCTGTTGTTAAAAATGGAGGGGAAAGAGTGCGACGCGTTTTGGGAGTCCATTTATTCCCCGGGAGTAACCCAACCCTTTTCTCTGGAGACTTACCCCGAGTATTCAGATGCAGGCCGCACTTCTCCAAAGGGGCCCTGCAGTGCCTTTGAGTGGTGCGGGGTTGCCGCCCGGACCGGGTCATTTTCTGGGGTCCCGGGGTTGATAAAGCCACGGTGCCAATTCTTTTACTGCGCCCCCTTATAAGACGGGGTCACAGGCTCCCTGTCTATGCTCCAACCTTTTGGGCCCAGCAATCCCCCCAACATTTTTTTTTAGTGTGTGGGGTTTGTACATTTTTAATCAGACTTTAATTGAGATGCCAGTGGCAATGATGAATTGGGGTATATTCTGTTCATAGAGAAAGGGTAATGAAAGCATGATCTGTCCAATTTAAGGACCCAATCTTAACCTCCCTCTATCTGTCTCAGCACTGGTATGTTGCTGAAAAAAAGAGTGTATTCTGGAGTGCAAGCTATGCGGCCGGAAAAATAAAGAAAAGCTTCATTCAGTGGCGTGTGCTGTTCATCATAGGTCAAATAACCCGTGCTTCCGGATCAATTGCCTAAATTCCCTAGAGAGTCTGGCTTGTGGTGGTGGGAGGGTCTTTAGTCTTATGGTGTAGATTTAACCTACCTGTCCTCTCCGGAAAATGCTAAATTAAAATCTCCTCCCATGATCAACATAGAAGAAGGGAGGACTCTCTTCATAAAACATAATTGATCTTGATTAGATGCAGAAATATTGCACAGTGTTAGCAGGGATACCTGATAAGCACCCTGTAGAATAATGGACCTACCCTGTGTATCATCTTACGCAGTCAAGATTTGAAATATGCAGCTTGATGGTATTAGAAGAGTTACTCCTGATTTATTTTTTTCCAGAGAAGATAAATAAGTTGTAGGGTAGAGATTCTTGAGGAAATTAAAATTTCCTTTTTTGTTAAAATGCGTTTCTTGCAGAAACACTGTTGTGGACTTAATTTCGGTTAGTAAAAACCTACGTTTGGTAGGTGAGTTGAGACCTTTGACGTTAATTAACACTAATTTGGCCATTGTATATTACATGAAAAAAGGATCTCTGAGTGAACAGAGCTCTTGATAAGGACATGAAATAGATCCCGTAATGCCAAGGATAATAAAAAACACAAAAGGGATAGGGAAGACAAGACAACATATAACAATACGGTTGAAGTCCTAACAACAATAATATTGCATACCCATTCCTGACAGGTAAAAGCCAAGGTGAAAGACCTTGGACAAGGGGAAAGGAAACTAGCAGAAATATAAAATACCGCATTGAAGACATTATTAACAGATTGCTGAGAGGAGTCCAAATTGTGGAGTCAAAACCAGGAAAAACGCACTCTGTGGTTGGGAAGTGTAAAAGTGTAAGAGACCTAGAAAACAGCCTTACAGGAGTTTTATATTATATTTAGAGAAAAAAAAGCCATCTTCTACCATGCCAAATATCTGTGCTTCAGCTCATGGGGTCAAAAAATCCCATAAGAAAAAAGGGAAAGGAAAAATACACTTATTTATCTATGGCCCTGCATATGCAGACCTAATGTATCATAAAAGCAATTATTAACCTGGTGTTCTCATAAGTAACAAAGTACAGTCTTGTACTACTGTAAATAAGTACCCTAGTGGCGCAAACGATTGGAAGGAAATCATCAGAATCCTATTACTTCACATTCAGGTTTTTGTTGGGGATCCCGACTTTGGGATAGACCTGTGTGCATCTTGGTATGGCTTTCTTTTTTTGCAAGCTTGAACTCAGTAGTGCAGCAGGTGGGGCTTCAATTTCCCAATCCGGTATATCTGGGGTAGGGATGTCAAAGAAAGCACCGAAACAGTGTAAACCTTCATGCAACCTAGGGATTTTCCATCTCTGGATGAACTCAGAAGAAATGGGAACCCCCATTTGTACTTAATGTCCTTTTGTTTCAACTCAGCCAGGACAGACCTGAGGCACCTTCTTTTGTGCAAAGTTATCCAGGCAGGTCGGGAAAAGTTTACTTGATTCCTCTTTTCAATTGATCCAATTTTTGATGGCAATTTTGTCAACACGTTACGTTTCAATATCGAATGGCAATTATCAGACGAAGCTGATAGTCGATAACAGATTATCGCCGAAACCATTAAAGTCTAGGGGAAAGGGGGAACAACACCTTCATTCTTACACCCAACAGGGCGGAGAAGCTGGAATTTAAAAACCCCCAACATAAACTGGATATTTCTACATTTATGCAAAAATTAGGAGCAACAAAAGGGCAAGAAAAAAACTGACAGCCATTTTACTACCCTGCCTGGAACCATCCGTTTCCACGCTGACCTTAAACCTGCATGACCCACAAAAATTTAAAAATGCCCGAAGGCAGTAAAATAGAAAAATCATTTTTTCTTTTTAAATGAAAAGCTTGCCCTTTTTCCTGGAAAGCAGCGACCTTAAACCGTCTACCCCAGTTTAAAAAATTTCCGGAAAAAGGAGTCTTTGAACCACCATTTTTTGTTGAACGGACATGGGGAGCAGGGAACGCTTGGTCGGGGAATGGGAGGAGCCGGGGACAGAGGGTGTCACTTGTTGGAAGCCTGGGACCGGTGTGGCCTTTTATTGCCAAGTGTTCCCTCCATTTCAACTCATGCATTAGCTGCATGTGACTAGACATGTTGGTGGTGGTTAAATACCTAAGATTGTTCCCTCTACTAATGCGTTTATAGCAAAGGCGGCATATAACATTGCTGGGTGAATCAGAGACTTGATTGAAAAAGGCCCAGGCTTGAGAGGTCATGGACCTTTTAGACGGCGATAAGCGAGGAGCGGTGTTTCCGCTGATCGTGGCTGGCGGAATAATCTCAGCGGACTTGTGCGACCGCCCTCTCCCTTTTTGAAGCGGTACCCATATTGACACTACCCCATCGTCTTCCTCCTCGTCCAGTGATGAAGCGCTCACAAGCAAATTCTGCTGAAAAGACCACGTTGGATCCGCAATGTCGTCATCATCATCATCATCAACACAGGTAACTTCCTCGTCCTGACATTCTGCATCCTGGAGCTGCGGGCTACACGCAACAGGCACTGCAAGACGTTGCCGACCGCCCGGGATTTTTGCCGATTGACCTGCTTCCTTCTCCTCCTCTGATGGCATCAGTGATTGGGCGTCAAAGCAGACAAAATCATCCTCTTTGGCCTCTTGATCTTTTGAAATGCCTTCTGACCCCAACCGCATTTTATCATCAAAGAGGTCTTCAGAAAATGGGTTATCCACAGTGGTGGGTACACGAGTTGACATTTGGGCTGCCTTCGCTTCATGTTGGACGGATGCTGACGATGATGACGACATTTGTGGCCGTGACTGGGAGGACGAGGAGGTAAGACTGCTGGATGCAGGTTGCATTAACCACTGAAGAACAGATTGGCGACGCTGTTCGTTACTGAGATTCACAGGGCATCGACCCAGCGATGACAGGCCTGACGGTCCTGCAACCGACGATCCACTGGCTTGCATGTTGTCGCCAGCACTGAAAGGAGCACCTTCTCTCGTACCTCCACCTCCATGTCTTACACCCCTCTTTGCTCACTTACCACCGCTTTCGCCCCTTTTTCAGAAAGAAAAAAATTAAAAAGGTAGAAGATTTTTGACAGTCTCTTATTAAAGCGGCAAATCCGCTTTTTTAAACCCCTTTTTTTCCCAAAACACCCAACTAGGATTAAAACAAATTTGCTTCTATCGAAACCTTTTTGAAATACCTAATTATTGAAATGTGGTCTGGGGGATGAACCGAAGACAAAATAAAAAGGGTTTTTCTCCCTTTCAGTCCCAGGATTTACAAAGCCCAGTGGACTGGGAAAATAATATTTTTTAAACAAACATCTATAAGCCGCTATCTGCTCCAAAACGAGTTTCCCGAGCGCAAAAAAACTTTTCAAAAGTTACACAGATGAGAAATTTGTTTTTTTTTCACAAGGGCACACGAGAACAGTTACAGAAAATTTCTGTAGCCAAATTTAATACAAGGGGGCTATTTGAAAAAAAAGGGTGCCCAAAAGTGCAAACAGCTATTTGAAAGTTATAGGGGATAACAAAAGGGGGTTTTTTTTGCACCAATGAAATACACCAACAGTTACATAATTTCTGTATCCAAATTAAAGTACAAGGTGGCTATTTGAAAAAAACTGAGCCACACCAAAGTGCAATACAGCTGGGGGGCGTGGCCTGCGCGCATGGTGTAAAGACGTGCAGGGAAAGAGCTCCGATAGAATCCTGAAGAAATCCTGTCTTTCACACCCAGCTTGGGCGCTTACTGGCCCTAAAATCACCTGATAAGCAGCTGAAGACTCCGGGACAGCGGCGGCATGGAACGGAGAGCCGCAGGCGAGATACCTCGGGCTAAACGGTCGAAGAAAACCTCGGGCCCTCTGGCGGGAACGGCGGCCATCTTACCTGCTCAGGCTGGCTGCGGGCACTGAGGAGGAGAGGGGTGTCGGAGAACCAGGAAGATCACAGCGGCGCTCCCGGGCTATAGCGAGGCGGACTGGTGGCGGTGAGAACAGCGGGGACACATGAAACTCCCAGGCTGAAGGAGGAAACTGACGAGTAGAGGTGCGGGTGGTACGACATAGCAGCGCGGTGCCGCGGGAGCCGGTGGGTGGATTCACAGCTCAGCAGCTACAGGTTTCTGGGCCATATACAAAGCTGCAGGGGTGGCCAGATACAGGAGCTGGCTTATCCACGCCAATAAATTGAGCACTGAGCATTTTAAGTGCGGGACTTATCCTTTTTGATCTCAGACAACGTGGGCTATAGGAGACACTCTCATCATCCGTATAAAGATCCTCCTGACCTCCCAGGGTGCCGCTGGCTCTGCACTGCTACTCTACATCCTTACAAGTCTCCTATCCTGCGCCCTATTGACCCTAGTATCCTTGGTGCTTATATGGGGCGGAAAACTGGGCAATATTTGGGGCCTTCAGCAAAATCTCAGCCGGTGGATGCCATGAGCCAAACTGAGGAAGGGGCGCTGGGGGGTACGTCATCCCAGGCTGCACTGGACACTAACAGGATAATGGCAGCTATTGCAACCTGTCAGACAGCTTTGACAGTCAAAATAGACTACCTCCGCGCAGACATGGATAGAGTGAGAGAGAACTACAGAGGCTGAGCGGTGTATTGGGGAGGTTGAGGACACCGTAGCGGGCTAAGTACGTGTCACCACCACAATGAAGCAACAGCTAAAAATTCTCCAAGAAAGAGCGGAGAATGCGGAAAACCGCTGCCGCAGAAACAACGTGCGAATATTGGGTCTCCCAGAGAGAGTGGAGGGAAATGAGCCTGAAAAGTTCATGGAAGGACTTATACGTAGGCTGTTAGATCCGATTCCTCTTTCCTCCTGTTTCGTGACCGAGTGGGCTCACAGGATCCCCACAAGGCCGCTACCACAAGGATCTCCTGCAGGACCCTTTTATTATGAGAGTAATGAACTACCGTGACCGCGATGCCATCCTGACAGCGGCGCGACAGAAGGGTGAGATCAAGTATGAGAATACCCGGCTTTCATTTTACCCGGACTATTCGACAGAAGTGCAAAAGAAAAGACGCCAGTTTACATCAGTTAGAAATCGTCTTCGTGAACTGGGCCTAAAATATGCGATGCTGTATCCCACAAGGCTACGCGTGCAAGATCAGGACAAGACTCTATTTTTTACTTCTCCTGAAGAGGCGAATGATTGGCTGGATAAACGCCGAGACAATAGACGCTGATAGTCCTCCTGTTGATGATATGGGTGCACTGAAATTGATAGTCCATATAGAAAGACTTTGATGTATAATTCTAGTTAAGCAGCAGATCCAGCTATTGTTTATTACCGGGGGTAATTTGTTGAAAGGTTGGGGCTTTTGACCTCCTGTGGGTCCGACAGTTAGGCACAGGGTGTGCAAAAGGACTGCCACATAGAAGTATCGGAGCGGGGGTGTTTAGTTCCTTGCTTCTTCCTTGCTTTTCAAAATGGCGACTTTTAAAGTAATCTCCTGGAATGTCAGGGCTTAAATTGTAAAATTAAAAGGGCTCTGGTCTTCAACTTCCTCCGTCCTCATCATCTGGATATACTCATAATGCAAGAGACACACTTGAGGAGACCATGGATTTGTACTGGTTACCATGCGGTCTATTCAAACTTTGCGAGAGGAGTCTCGATTCTAGTTGCAAAGAGTCTTCCATTCCAGCTGATAAAGGTGCATATTGACCCATCAGGTTGGTATGTTGTCATGAAGGCGCAGATTCGCGTCCAGGAATATCTGATGGGAGGGGTCTATGTTCCGCCACCTCTATCCAGGGCAGTTCTGGATCAAATTTCGGCCTTGTTGGCTCTTTATCCGTCCACCCCGAGTTTGCTGGTGGGAGATTTTAATGCTACATTGAGTCTGGACCTAGCTCTTGCCTTTCTGGCAAGAATGGAGACCCCGAAAACGATAGTTGCAGAGATTTGTAACTTAAGGGGGGAGAAGGTGACAGACCCAGGTGAAATAGCGGAGCAGTTCGCAGAGTATTATAGGACCTTATAATGCTTTTTAAACTACAGTGTTCGGACTCTGAGATGGTGGATTTCCTTGGGTCGCTCCCACTTCCTAGGATTTCAGAGGAGGAGAGGGAGACACTGGCAGCTCCAGTATCGTTAGAAGAAATTAGTAGAGCGATAGGGCAGATGGCTACTGGCAAAGCCCCGGGCCCAGATGGCATTCCGGTGGAATGGTATAAGGTGTACAGTGAAGAGGTGGGTTCCCGATTAGAAAGGGTATATAGAGATGCTTTTGAGATAGGGGAATTGCCTCATCACAATATGAAGCCACCATTGGGTGAACCACAAGCAGGGAAAACCTCCAAGTTATGTCAGTCTTAACCCGGGTTCTATAAACATAAAATGTTAAAATTCTGGCAAAGGTGCTTGCAATACGGCTTAATTTTATAATCTTGTCCATAATAGGTGTGGATCAGTCAGGCTGTATGCCAGAGAAAGCCACGGATATAAATCTGAGAAGGCTATACACCAATCTGCAGATCACCCATGATAATTCCGGCCGTAGAGTAATTGCGGCGCTAGATAACGAAAAAGCGTTCGACTCGGTGGAGTGGAGATTCATGTGGGGGGTGATGGAGGCAATGGGGTTTCCTACGGAGTTTCTGCACTGGCTTAAGATTCTGTATTGGAAACCAATGGCCAGGGTCTTGGTGAATGGATATTTGTCCAGCCCTTTTGAACTCACTAGGAGAACACGACAGGGGTGCCCCTTATCCCCTCTATTGTTTGCTCTGGCGATTGAACCTCTATCACTGCTCATAAACAGGAATTCTCAGATAGAAGGGTGGAATATCGGGGGGATTACGGAAATGGTATTGCCATGGTTCATGCCGCTGCCCCTGCTATGGACCGACAGCGTGCCCGCGTCTCCTGTGTCCCGGCCGCTGCGGCGACATTCCCCTGGGGTCCCTGGCTCTCTACACGCACCTGTCCTGGCTCCTTCCACTCCTGAAGCCTCACCACCTGTGCTTACTCCAGCTCTCTGGCATCCTGTGTGCACATGTGCTCCCTCTAGGGGCACGCACGCAGCACTGCACCACATTTAAAGAGTCAGAGTACCTTGGCTCTGCCCAGTGACCTCTGGCTACATAAGGAACCTCCTACCCGTACTCTGGATCAGTTCGTTGTTGTCTTCAGCACAAGAGCGTGACCCTTTGGCTGCTGCATTGCTGCTGCTCTATTATAGGTTCATATATGTTTATCAGTTCCTGTTGGACATTTGCCGCTGCACCAGCCGGCCTACCTGCTGTACATCTGCCGCTGCTCCTGCTGGTCTATACCTGCTACCCACCTGGACTGGGCATACGTTCACAAGCTACACCTAGACTGAGCATCCGTTTATCAGCCTCCAGTGTCCAGCCTTCCAGACCTGCACTTCGGCTACCCACTGCTGGTATTATCATCTCTGCCTGTGGTGGGCCCTGTGGATCCCCTGTTCCAGGACGTTTCTGGCTTTGCGGCCAGAAATCGTTACAGTTATCCCTGTATGCCGATGATCTATTGGTGTACTTAGCAGATCCTAGTGATTCTTTAGAGGCACTTTTGGAGGTGGTGGACTCATTCGGGGCTTTTTTGGGCTTGAGGGTAAACTGGCCAAATCGGTGTTATTCCCGGTCGATCCCATCCAAAAGGAACATATATCACCAAGAAGCCAATTAGAAGTCACTGACCAATTCAGATACCTTGGGGTTCAAATTCACAGGGAAGTGCAGAGATTCATACCTCTCAACCTTGTGCTCACAATGCAAGACATCACGAAAAAATTGACTGCTTGGAGATCACTGCCGCTGTCACTAATAGGTCGCATTAATGTTATAAAAATGGTTCTTTTACCAAAACTACTGTACCTGTACAGGGCAGCTCCCATTCTGATTCCACAGTCTCACTTTAACGCCCTAGATGGATTGATACGGTCCTCTCTCTGGCAGGGAGGTACTCCCAGAATAGGTAAATCTACATTGAAAGCTTTATATGGAGATGGGGGGCTGGCACTTCCAGATTTCTACATTTATCATGTGGCCGTGCAATTAACGTACGCGGGCTGGTGGATCAGGGCAAATCGCAATAACCCGGCGGTGGTGCTGGAGGCAGCGTTAGTGGGCTCCTATGAGGCCCTAGCTAATTTGGTGTATAGGCAAGGACGCTAGCAAGCGCAGTCATATATGACCACTATGGCAGCGACTGTGGCGGTATGGAAGAAATACGTGAGAGTTATAAAATACTTAGGACAGTTGTATGTGGAGGGGCGCTTCCTGGACTACCAGGAACAACTTAGCAAGCGCGGTTCAGGGGGGGGGACTCTAGTGAGATACTTTCAGCTAAGGCATGCATGTTTTAAGCAGATTGGAGGGGGATTCATTCATTTGGCATGTGATTTCCTGGAGAAATTGGCTAGGACGGAAGACCTGGTGAGACAAGTCTCTACGTTTTATAGAACTATTTTGAGTTGCCAACCATCACCCCTGAGAAAGTCCTTTGATAAATGGCGGGAGGATGTCCCTGGGTTAGGGGATCACCATATGGAGGAGTTCGCGTCTACGTGGCGAGCTACAGTGATCAGCGCCAGGGATCAGCTGATACAGAATAAGTGGTTACATAGAGTGTACTACACGCCATCTAGGCTAGCCCGTATGGGCAAAGTGCCCAACCCGGAATGCACAAGGTGTGGGTGCGCAAGGGGCTCTTTCTTTCATGTGGTGTGGGAATGTCCTGTCATTCGGGTATTTTGGTCAGGGATACATCGATTCCTGAATGAGAAATTGGGTCTTCCAGGGGTTTGTGCTCCGGGGTCTGGTGGAGGAACTATTACAGACCAAGTGTGAACGACAATTATACAGGTTATTGATGTTTTATGCCAGGAAAACTGTTTTATTAAAATTGGAAACCACCGAAGACCCCGTCTGTACAGCACTGAAAGCAAATTGTTAATGGAGATGTGTCCCTCTAAAGGCTTACTTATGAGGCCAGGGGAGTCCCTGACAGGTTTATGTAGATTTGGGGCCTCTGGCTTGCGGCTCAAACCTGTTAGGTACTATACTTATGTGTGAGTAGAGAGACCCAGGTGGCGGGGGTCGGATCTTTGGTAACAGTCACCTGAGTGGGTGTGGGACTAAGAGAATGGGTGATGTGAATGAATGTGTATGTCAACATTTCCTGTGTTAACTTTTAATTCTACTGTACTCTGATGTACAACTTTATACTAATGGCAAAGGATGAGAATTAACCTTAAAGGGGTTGTCTCGCTACAAAGAATAGCTTTCAAATTGTAGGGAACACAAAATAAAGACATTTTCCAAATATAGTGCTTTGTTCATCTGTTTTTGCTAAGGAGATACAAGTGAATTTATGCCCTCCCTGGCTATTTCAGTTCCCTCAGTAACCGACCTGTGTATATCTCTCCCCCCCTGCTGTTTGTTCTATGTGATAGCAGTGAGTGAGGTCATCACACAGGTTGTGGCAGCCTCTGTGCTGCTGGGCAGTAAAAAGCTTGATTTATCTAAAGTAAACAGCACTGTAATTAGGACTTTTGTTTGAGGGATCAGATAAAAAGTCCTGCTAGCAGCTTCAGAAGCTTCTGAGCTAATCTGACCTAATTAGCATAATGAAAACACAGGTGTTGAATACACCAAGGAGCTGTATGCAAATTAGTCAGTCTGAACCAGGAAGTGACAGAGTATTTCATTCATGCAGCCTATGAAACTCTGTAGGGAGACAACTCCTTTAAGTCTATATTCGAGTAGCTACAACATCCTATTTAAGGCATTTGTTGAAATGTGTGAATGTTTCAAAATGATTGTATTGGTTTTTCTAAACTGTTTAAAATGTTTTTGTAACTAAGAAAAAGAAAATGCTCTTTAAATAAATACTTTTTAAAAACAGTGCAATACAGCTATTTAAAAAAGTTTACGGAAACAAAAGGGGGTTTTTGCACCAATGAAAATACACCAACAGTTACTACAAAATTCTGTATCCATATTTCAGTAAAAAGGTGGCTCTTTGAACAAAACGGGGATGCACCAAAGTGCAATACAGCATTTAAAAGTTATACGGATAAAAAAAGGTGTTTTTTGCACCAATGAAATACACCAACATTTTACTACAAAATTTCTGTTTTCCAAATTTAAGTACAACGTGGCTATTTGAAAAAACCTGGGCAGCACCAAAGTGCAATACAGCTATTTAAAAGTTATACGGATAATAAAAGGTTGGTTTAGCACCAATGAAATATACCAACAGTTACTACAAAATTTCTGTATCCAAATTTAAGTACAACGTGGCTATTTGAAAAAACTGGGACGCATAAAATAAAAGGTACAAATTCACCTCAGGTGCTGGCCAAAAAGTGGTAAAAAAAATGCCATTTCAATGCAGGTTCAAAGCAGAGTCTAGGCTGCACAATATACACCCTCCTTTCCAAAGCCTGTCTGCCTGTCTGTCTGTCCATCCATCCCGCCCCCCCCACCCCACCCCCACCTCCTGGACAGTCTCTGTCTAACTAAATAAGAACTGAAATTCTCTAATATCCCAATATATTCTAATGTTGACAGCTAAAATCATAGTTGTCTGTATGAATAAAGAGAAGAACTGTGTCTCTGAGCTGAGCTGTATTGAGAGACACGCAGCACATTTCTTGCTCTAGTGTTAGACACTGAAAGACTGATACTGAACAGGAAACGCTGTTCTATGCAAAACGAGGTCATGTGATTTTTGCAGCCAATGACAACCATACACATCACAGTCATGACATCGCACACCCAGCTCACCCTGCTCTATGCTCTAAGCTGATTTACTGGCCGCCAAAATGACAGGAAGCACCGAAAATGGCGCGATAGTAATAAATTATCTGCAGATTGTCACCTAAAATATCATGTGATTAGAAATTTACGATCAGCCTAAAAATCGTGCCGATTTCAACTTTGTCGATTATAATCACTCATCCCTAATCTCAATACTCTGGCTTTAGACATTATGCACTCTTGATTTCGAAACCATGAAGGCATAATATCACGTCTTTTGGTACATTGGAAGCCGATTTAGGTTTTAGGGCTCTATGAGCTCTTTCAAGCTTGATAACATGAGAATCATGCTCAACCAGGATAGAGTTGAAGATTGTGTAAAGAATTGGTCATAGCTCTTCCGATCCTTTAGGTTCTGGGAGTCCTCAGACCCTAATATTATTTAGTCAACCACGGTTTTTTATGTCTTCCAAATGTCTGGAAGTATCTTTAGGAATTTAGACCTGAATCTGTTTTCGTCATGTGCACATTCCAGATCATCTACCCGGCCTGCAATGACTTTTAGATCTGTATGCACTGCAGCGATCTCTGTTCTGCAAGTCTCTTTGATTTAAACCACTAGGGCCTTAAAATAATTTTTGGTGGGAAGATGGCTCAAGCATGTTCTCCAGTCTCGAGTTTGTGATGTCATTGGTTGATCTGGGCATTGGTGGTCAACTAAAGAATCTGTTGAAAAGGCCCATTGGTTGTCCCCTGATCCTTATGTAAGCAAAAGTGATCCAGAGTCCATGTCATCATCTAGGGTATCTGGACAGGTTGTGGACTTAGAGCTCTTGGGGGACCAAAATTCCTTTAGATTTCCAGGTATGCATGACTGCCTCAGATTCCAATTCACTGAGGGAATCTGATGTAGCCCCTTGTCTCAATGTAGGGCTGTCAACTACAAGAAGAGAAATTATGCCCCCTGTGTTATTATGGCCCTGAGCAGATTCAGGGACAGCCTTCTGTATAGGCTTTTGGGACAAAGAGATATGGCAATCCCTCCTCTGGTGAGATGTCTGAGTTAGAGGTAAAGGGGGAGCCTGCAATTTGTGCAGAGAGTCCGGGTGGAAGTTGTGGCTGCTGCTAGATTCCTAAAGGGACTTGCAGGTTCCTGGCAACTCTGTTCTCACTAGAGTAAAGGGTCTGGACAGTGATGTTGTGACTTGAAGGCCCTTCAAAACTGTGACTTGGTTTGAGTAAGGGAGATTTGTCAGTGGGTCTTGGTTTGTCCTCAGGTTAACCCCCTTGGCGTGCTTTATATATACAGATAAGTAATGTTTAATAGTCTGCCCTTCCTCTGGCGTATTACAACATTATTTCTGTTTGGGAAGCTGCCCCCTCCCCTTTGGTTTAGCCAGAGTGAAGAAATTAAGTGTGCAGGGTGCGCTGAATAGAAAGTAAGATAGCCACCATTTCCACTTGCTAAAATGGCCGTAAGCGCGCTTTGCCAAATGTATATACAGAAGGGTTATGTTACCCGCAAGTTGAGGATATGTTTATCCTACCATACAATAAATAGGGGTGGGTGTTATTCGCTGTCCGGTTTGCTTCCAGGGACCGAAGTAGCAAGTCGGCTGTTTATAGCCTTTGACTCATGGCACCAGGAGGAAGTCACCTCCGCCTGCACTTGTGTCTTTTCCCGGAGGTAGAGAAAGCTAAGTGACTGGTGGTGTAGCCAGCTATCTCCCTGATACTCGGAATGGTCTCTCTGGAGCACTGTTGTGAGAGCTGACAGTTTCTCCTTTCTCCCAGTCATCGATGCGACCCTGGCATGGCAGTGTGTTTGGTGGGCAGGATGAGTCAGTGGGCAGAACAGTGTCTGCACTAAACGTTACCAGATCAAAGTATTCTGGGTTGTCACTGGGTCCCTTTCACAGCAGTTTAAGCAGATTTGGCAAGGTAGTCACTAGTGCAGCCCAAAATATCATGACAGGTCCCAGGAGACTTAGGTAGCTGTTTTCTTTGGTGCATAGACACGCCCCCCCATCTTGCAGAATTTTAAATGAGCTCTTGGGTAAATTTAAATAATTAAAATTTGTGCATACTTCTCTCTGTGGAAATAGAAAAATAGATTATCAATTATAACATATATATTTTTACTTTTTCTAGACTTTTATATGTGAGAGGGGAGGGGGTTCATGAGTAGTGGACTATGTGTGAGAAAGTAGAACACAATTAACAGTAATCTATAAGGAAGAGGAGGAGGCTACTAGCAGTAGCATCTGTGTGAGAGAGAAGATGGTTAGAACAGCAGTCTGTATGTGACAGAGAAAGGGACCATCAGTAGGGAATATGTGAGAGAGGAGGGGTCTATCAGCAGCATATAGGCTGCTGCTTATAGCTTCTTTCTTTTACTTACAGATTGATACTCATGCCCACCTCATCTCTCACATAAAGATTGCTGACCATGTCCCTCTTCCCTCTCACAAATCAACCTCTGATAATGTCCATCTTGTCTTACGTATAGTATGCTGCTCTAGGCCTCCTCCTCTCTTACATATAGACTTCTGCTCATAGGCCCCTCCTCTCTCATACATAGACTGCTGCTCATGCCCCCCATCTTTTTCTACATATAGAGTGAGAACAGGGGAGACATTGAGAACAGACTGTACATGACAGGGAAGGAGGCCATCAACAGCAGTTTATATATGAGAGTGCGGGCTATGATCAGCAATCCATATGTACTGTAAGCGAGTGAACAAACTTATCAAGCTTCTTTATAGTATTGTGAAAATTGAAGTTACATTCTCAGGCAAAATTGAAGTCCAAAGACAAAGTCTCCGTCTGTGCATAGGTCAGTTCTGTCAATGAGAGGTCCAGGGCATCCACATTTTGTTGCTCCATTTCATACTTTTGGTCAGTATCTCATTCTCAAATTTCCATTTAACGTTTAGATGTTTTAGCTTTTTGTAGTATGGTTGTTCTGTATTGATAAGAAGATTATGGATGTTCTTTGACATGATCAATGCTATTGTTGGTGGAATCCTGCTCTGATGAACCTAAACGGTCTCCACTATAATGGAATGCCTCTACTAAGTTTTTTTTTTTTTTTTTAAATAGACTTTGGCATACTGTGTGCTGGTACTCTTCTTCCACATTCATAGAGTTGTTATTTCACATTATCATGTGTGGCTCGCTAAATTTTGGTTTTTTTTAACAGTCTTACATTTCGAAACATTATTTTCAACATTTTTAAATTCTTGCTCCAGTATAAATACATCCTTAAAAACCATTAGATCAGATTCAGCGGCTTGTAAGTCTTTAGAGATTTCTTTAAATTTAATATCTTCATATTTAGTATTCATTCATTAATTGTTGTGAGCATTCTGTGATAATTTAGTTCTCGCAATAAACAGTACGTGTGTTACAGCTGCGTGGCTATTATTATTATATGTAGCCCTCTAGGAATCATTTCCATTTGTAAATATTCTATCTTTATAAATAAACTTAATAATAATCCTTTTAATCTCAGATTTACTCATGCTATCCAAACCTCAAGATAACTTTTTCTTGGATCCTTAACTTATAAATGGGGATTATATATAAATAATTAGTGGTTGAGCGATTACGTTGGCTATCGACATCGGGTCGGATGGTCGATTGTCAGGCCATCATCGACAAGATAATCGATGTATGGTCGATGATTGTTGATCGCGCGCATGTCCATTTTAATGTTATGGGGAGAGCAACAACTGTCGCCTTCAATTAGTACACCCAAACAGTGGAGAAGATGGAATTAAAATTCCACCACAGTAAATGGATACGGTAATCTTAGGCAACACATTTAGGTTATAAAAGCGCACAGAAAAAAAATCACAGATATTCCACTATCCCTGCCTTGTAACAGCTGTATGCCTTAAACATCTACAATCACCCACAAATAAATAAGTGCCAGAATAGGCAGTATTATTTGAGACAACCATCATTTTACTTGAAACAGGACATTGATATCGCCTGTCTGGAAAGCAGCATGAGCTCAAACCTGTCATGACCCCCAGAATTAAAAGTGCCGGAAAAGAAGTCTTTCAACCTCCATTTTAAGTTTCACTGGAACATATAGACTATCCTGTCCTGAGCCACAGCTTGAGCCCTCAAACTGCAATGACCACCAGATTAAAAAGTGCGGAAAAAGGAGGATCTTTCAACCACCATTTTAGTTTACTGACATTGACTATCCTGTCCATGGGCCACGGCATGAGCCCAACCTGCGTGACCCCGATTAAAAAGTGCCGCAGGAAAAAAGAGTCTGGGAAACACCCATTTTAGTTTCAACGGACTTTGATGAATATACTGTCCTGGGCCACAGCATGAGCCTCGCCCAAACCTGCAGGACCGCCAGATTCAAAGTGCCGGGAAAAAAGCGAAGTCTTTCAACCACCATTTTAGTTTTTCATGGACATATTATGTCCCTGGTCTGGGTAGCGCTTGCCCCTCCGTATGAGTGCGGACCAATTGAGCTTCACTTGGAAATACTGGTGTGTTAACGCTCCTGTTCCTACCCAGGTGCCTTTTTCTTTGGCGCATTCTTTTTTCTCTATTTTACTCAATACTGTGAAGGAAATGTCTCTGTACTTTGTTCTTGTCTGTGCTCCGTACCCATGTCACTTTGAATAAACCTACATCTGGTCAAGTAGTCTATTTGTACCTCCCTTGTGCATCTTGCAGGAGGAATTTTTTTACCAGCTATTTTGTACTGCAATGTTTTTTAGTAGGTTTAGATTCTAGAAACTACATTTTAAAATAGGTTGGAATCCACCATGTCTTTGTTTCTCTTTTTTTAATTGTATTAACATTGGGTTGTCCTCAATACAGGGATTGATGGCTATGTTAAAGATTTTGCAAAAAAACAAGTCATTTGCATATGTGTCCATTGTAACAGTGTCCTACATATTCCTGTTTTGACGCCCATCACCCTTGAGCAATCTTGGACAATTGTGAAGATCAACATGTCGCTGTAGGAACAAAAATTTTTTTTTTATAATAGGACCTGTCAGTCTAGTGCATGTCACAGCAATAATGACCCCAATAAAATTCAAAGCAGGACCCTTGAGCACTTTGACCAATTTGTTGAAGACAAATGTCTGTAGGAAAAACAACATTTTTTTATATAAGACGGTAGTCTAGCTGCTGTCTCAGCAAAATGCCCGCCAAAATTTCAAAGCATGACCCTGAGCACTGTGGACAATTGTGAATAACAAATCGTACTGTTAGAAACAAATTTTTTAGTATAGGACCTGGTAGTTTAGTCGTTATTTGCTGAGCTGTGTGTTCAGCAAGGCAGCATGACCCAAAAAATTATAATTATGGGACATCTCAGCCACTGTTAAAAATTGTGAGGGTAGAATGCCTATTACAAAAGCTCCACATTTCTGTTCCAAGAGGCAATAAAAAAAAAAAATAACGGCCATAAAATTAAGTGTATTCTTCACTGCAAATGACCACAAAAACTTTGAACAATGAGAAAAACTTCTAATGATAAAGTGAAGTAAATGGAATGACGGTGTTGTCATGAAACTTGCTTGTCTTAGTTACAGTCTGTCCTCACAGCAAAACCAGCTAAATTGATCTGTTGGGAAATGAGAGATTAATAAATGTGCGTGCAGTAAGAAATGATCATTTAAAAAAAGTTTTCAAGAGTGCCATTGTCTGTTGAAAAGGAATGTGAAGTAGACTGGCAAACTACTCGGTGACCTCGGCAATGGGGGTCTCTACAACCATCATCAGAAGATCATGCTCTGATTCATCTTGATAAAAAGTCAAAAACTATCCACATTATTGTGGAATAGCCGGATGCGTCTTGTCTGGTGAATGATCCTCCAGCTGTGCTGAAGGGGTGTCCCGCTCAGATATGAGCTGGCTGCTGGGCAGGGACATAACACCCTTATGGCGTGGCGACGCGAGATCGGGCTTTCGTAATTTTGGATCCCCAGAAGTCTATTGAGTCCGGGAAACATCCAAAAACATCGGTGTTGAGAACGCAGATAAGTACGTTGGGCACATGATCTTAAGCTGGGTCTCTGTTGTGTTGTATGTGTGCCTGCAATTGGCATGCGTTGGTGAGGTGGTAAATAAAGATTCCAGCAGGTCACCCCATTAGGCTTCTGCCCCTTGCTGCTGCTGCTGCTGCCCACTTCGGCTACTTGTGCACTCTACTGCCTGTCACGTCGACTGATGTTGGGTGTTTCCACCGGGACACTTTGGCGGGAACGTGAAGCAGACGCAAACAGATGTTCCAGTTGATCAATCGCAGCAAGGTCTTCCATTTCTGCATTTTTAACTCTCTATTTGAGTGAGTGGGGTGGATGGAAAGTGCTGAATTTTGTTTTGCTTGCGGGGATCCTGGATACAGCGGTGGCCACCCAGTAACTGTTGTTCATTGTGATGCCTTAATGCTGAGGGATCATGTTGGAGGAAATGGCAGCCATCCAGCACTCATTGTGAGAGATGGAGCCTTGATTCTCCCAAGCCTCTGGGTCGAGGGGCACTAGCAACTGATCTTCCTCATACTTCCTCCTCTGCCTCAAATTTGCTGCTCAAACTCTTGTCTCCAAGGCAGGGACTGTTGGTAACGTCGTGGTGTCTAGGATACCTCCTCTCTACTCATCCTCCTTCCTCCGGCTGCTCTTGCGACAGCTTCAACACAGCCTGATCTTTGCCTGAGATGATGCACTGAGAGTGATGCCCACTTTGCACTAGCTCTGGACCCCGAACCCACTGCCTAATGAGACGATGTGAAAGTTGTGAAAACTGTCGGGCCTTGTAGATCTTGAAGGAAAGAGAAATGGCTCCGTGCCGCATCTGTTGTCCGTTCACTCCGCTCCTCCGTCGCTGGCGGGGACCTGTTGTGTTCCAGAGTGTCCAACGATCGTTCCAGAGAACAAAGGTATCACACAAGGCTCATGGTGACAAGGGCATCGTCCGCACTGACCATTTTGGTGGCTTCTTCAAAATGGGCAGGATGGTGCAGAGCTCTTTCATGCCTCCCACTCTCGGTGGCTCAACACCCGAGGTTCGCTGGGCAGCTTGTCAGGCCAAGTGCACTTCGTACTGCGTAATGGCAATGCGCTACTGTCTCCACAATCGCTGGAGATGTGGAGGGTGGAATTCCAGGTTGTTGGCACACTGTAAACAATGAGACGGGTGTTGACGGGGGAGGCCGAGCTGACGCTGCACGCAGCAGGGGACGAATAGCAGGGTTGCGACGGCGAAAGTGCGAACTCTAGACTTCGGAGCCTTCTTCAGCAGGCTAGTCTAAGACCGGTAGCTCTTTAGGAAAATTTGGACGGACAAGGTTTTGACCATGTGCCAGGCAAGGATGTGCTCCAGCCTACCGATCTATAAGGGCGGCCAGCAGATTCTCGCCATTATCGCACACCACCTTGCCTGGCACAAGGTTCTTGGCACACAGCCAGCGCTCGTGTCTCGTTGCGGAAGAGCAGTCATGGACCTGTCTGTGGACGGTCTCTCAAGACAGATTAATTTCAAACGGCCTGGTTTTCTCTAGGGCACGTGATGCCACCAGAGGACTTGGGGGAAAGTACCTTTGCACCATCCTGCGGTTTTGAAGAGCATGCGCGAGCTCTGAGAGCCACCGTCACCCCCCAGAGACATCCACCAGCTCACCCAGTGAGCTGTCACAGCGATATAGCGGCCTTGGATGTGGCTTACTAGTCCATGTGTCGGTGTCAGATGGGACTTTTCCTGGCCACAGATACAGACAAAGCGCTTGAAAATTTAGATGACCACGTGGCTGGCAGGGCTGAGGGAACGGCTTTTCTGGCAAAAGAAAATGGGCCTGCTCCGCATTGGTATTCGGGGGGCAGCAAGGGCCATGACGTGGTGGAAGCCTCTAGTGTCCACCAAGACGGAAAAGGGCAACATTTTCCCAGGCAGAAGCCTGCAATGCCGACATTTAGGCTCTTTTGGCTTTGGGATGGGTTTGGGTTTTTAAAGTGTTGTCTTTCTGCTCCAAACTGGGAGACAGAAAGGCTGGCTGCTAGATGGCCGCTTGTCTGGCGTGAGGTCGTCAAATGTGAAGAGGAGAAGGGGTAGGAATGGGTCTCTGTTGGTGCTGGTAGGTATGGGCGACGGTGGAGGTGAAGCAGAGCTTGGATCACGGCGTCGGTTCTGGCCTTTTTTGGCCAAGTGTTGCTCCATTTCGAAATCATGCATTTCAGCTGCATGTGTCGTAGACATGGTTGGTGGTGGCATAATCCACCTAGAAGGTTCTTGCCTTTACTTATGCGTTTACGGCAAAGGCGGCATATGAAACGCTGGTGAAGAATCAGGGCTTGGCTCCAATAAAGATAGGCCAGGTTGAGAGCGGTCTGGGACTTTTTTTCCGACGACGTATAAGCGAGGGAGCGGGGTTTGCGTGACGGTGGCTTGCGGGAATCATATCTCAGCGGACTTCTTGTGATACGGCCCTCTCCCTTTTTGAGGCGGAACTATATGACACTACCATCGT
This sequence comes from Phyllomedusa bahiana, assembly GCA_025379985.1. Classification (NCBI taxonomy): domain Eukaryota; kingdom Metazoa; phylum Chordata; class Amphibia; order Anura; family Hylidae; genus Phyllomedusa; species Phyllomedusa bahiana. The sequence continues at coordinate 20,178 of JAODAL010047544.1, forward strand.
TTTCCCTCGTCAGTGTATGAAAGCAACTTCGCAAGCAAATTTCTGCTGAAAAGAACAACGTTGGAATCCGCAATGTTACGTCATCAATCATATCATCACAGGTGACTTCGTCGTCCTGACATTTTGCATCCAGGAGCTGGGGTACAAAAGCAAGAGGGGACTGCAAGGGGCGTTTGCACGACGTCGGCGGGGATTTTTTTGCCGATTGCCGGCTTCTTCTCCTCTCTGATGGATCAGTAACTGGGCGTCAGAGAGAGAAAATGTCAATCCTCTTTGGCCTCTTGACTTTTAACATGCCTTCTGACCCCAGAACGCATTTTGTTCATCAAAAGAGGTCTTCAGAAATATGGATTATCCCAGTGGTGGGGTACATGAGTTAGAATTTGGCTGCTTCAGGTGTGACGGATGCTGATGATGCTGCTGACGACATTTGTGGAACTGTTGACTGGGACGGGACGGGAGGTAAGACTGCTGGATGCAGGTTAGCATTAACGCCACTGAAGACAGATTGGCGACGCTGTTCGTTACTGAGATTCACAGGGCCCCTTACCAGTGATGACAGGCCCTGGACGGTCCTGCAAATGACGATCGCTGGTGCGTGTTGTCGCAGCCGTCTGGAAGGAGAACCTTCTCTCGTACCTCTACCTCATGTCCACAACCTCTTTGCTCGCTTACCACCTGGAATTTGCTTCATGTTCAGAAAAATATAAAAATTTGAGAAGGTATGGAAGAGTTTGGAAAGTCTCTTATTAAAAGACGGCAAATCACAGTTATTATCAAATCCGCTCAAATCAAAAAAATTTGCTGGATTCAATATATAATGCAAAGTTAGATCTATCAACAAAAGATTGACTGACCAAAAGTGAATAAAAAACACCATGGTCTGAAATGCAACGTCATGTGTCCAGTATAGTGATATTAAAACTGAAGTAATTTTTGGCCTTTCAATTCACATGTGATGACTACAAATATTGCTGTATTAAAATTTAACTTTGCCAAAAGGTAGTTTAAACAAAGCTGGCCTGTGCCAAGTGAAAAAACAAGTATCTGACATTGTATTTCGTATATATATAAGGTATTTTTGGCACCTTTCAATTACCCTGCGATTGACTACAAAAATTGGCGCTTGTATTCACATTTAGTGACAAGGTGCCTCAATGAACAAAGCGTAGTGCACCAAAGTGAAAAAAAACACGTTTAATGTAATGTTATTCGGATGAAATTAAAAGGTATATTTTTGTGCACCTATTTCAAATCACTGAGGTGACTACAAAATTGATGCTATTCAAGTTTAAGTGCAAGGTGCCTCAATGAACAAAGACATGTAGTGCGCAAAGTGAAAAACACGTTCTGTAATGTCATTCGGATTATAAAGGTATTTTTTGGCACTATCAATTCACTGTGGTGACTACAAAATTGCTTATTTCAAATTGTAATTGCAAAGTAGATCGGATCAAACAAGTCTGGCCTTGAGCCAAAGTGAAAAAACACGTATCTGAAAGTATTCGGTTTAATAAAGGATTTTTGGCCACCTTTCAATTTAACTGTGGTGACAACAAAATGCTGTTTTCACATTTAACTGCAACAGCGCTCTTTCATAAATATAAAGCTTGGGCCTGCGCGCCAAAGTGAAAAAACACGTATCTGGATATGTGTTCAGATAATAAAAGGTATTTTTGGCACCTATCGACCTGTGCTGAATACAATAATAGCTGGATCTAATTTAACTGCAAGGTGGCTATATCAACAAAGCTGGAGCATTGGGCAAAATTTGAAACAAGAACACCTATCTGAAATGTGATACTGATAATAAAAGTGGAGTTGAGTTATGCACCTAAATAAAGTAGACTTGGGTTACTAAGAAAAGATGAGTATCCTAATATAAGTTCAGGGCTGCCCAATATCAGGAAATATTTCATAGAAAACTGTTAAATTAATTAAAGCTATTGCAGTGCAATGTCTACACTAAGTCTTGAAGTGAAACCATATCCAGTTTCTTTATTGAAGTTGTTTGGGTTTGCCGCTCGGGGGCCCTCCTTACCCAGCTCCGCCTTACCGTGACTGTACAGCGGTAGGATGCTCCTTTTTAAAATTCTTACTAAACTACATAAAAATCATCCAATCTCTGATCTAACTAAGTTTGTAAGGATATAGCTAAACTAGTAGAGCTTTCAATGTGAAGAAATAGAATATTTCGCTGAGGCTGTTAGGACACAGGCAGAGCGCACGTCCTACTGCTAGTGAGACGTGTGAGACATTGATATGAAAAGGAAAGGGATGTCTCTATGTAATAACGATGGTCATGTGATTTTTCCAAGCCTCAGAATCGCAACGATACACATCCCAGTCATGAAGTGAACACACATCTCACCCTGCCTCTATTCTGTAAGGTGATTTGTGGACGCCAAAATGACAGGAAGCGCCGAAAATGGCGGCGATATTAATGATGATGCACAGATTTTAACCTAAATTTATGCAAGTGATCATTAAAAATTTCGATCAACATAAAAACTGTGCCGATTTCAACTTTGTGGGATAATAATTGCTCAACACTAATAATAATACTTTCCAGGACATATCTACCTTGGATATTAGAAAGAGGCACTACCATTATTAATGGATCTTTTATCTTCCCCTCAACACAGAAAACCCACGTTAGTCCTGAAGTACATTATTTTCAGTAGTTGACCAGTGAATAATATTTGTGTAATGAGCTGAGGTGGATCCTCTGAGTCACAATGAGAGATGGATATGGACCACATCAGGAAGTGGAGTCTAAGGAGCCCCCGGGAATTCACCAGCAACCTGTCAGAAGACCGGTTGGACTTTGGCGAGGTATAGAAGGAGCAGGCTGAAAAGACAGGTTAAAATGAGACAGATGAGATTAGCCACTAAAGGGAGAGGTACCTTACAGTGCCTGAAATCTCAGAATTGTACAGTGGACAGTGGACAATGGTCAATGGACAAGCAGTAAAGGCCGGGCAGGCGGCAAGCAGGATGTAGTCAGGTCACTAGTGGTAAAGTCAGGGCAGGCGGCGAGCAGGATGTAGTCAGGTCACTAGTGGTAAGGCTGGGGCAAGCAGCAGGCAGAGCATAGTCAGGAATGTAGAAAGGGTCAAAACCAGGAAATACTAAAAAACCCAAACTAAGATCATGGAAAAAAACCCAAACAAGGGGCACAAGATTCTGGAGGAAAAATTCCCCAAAAAGGGCCCAGAAAATGTGTTTGGAAAATCGCGGTGTGCTGACCCTATAAATTTCAGAGATACAGCATACATGCCCTAAGAAATGGGTACACATGCGCCGCCTCGAAGAAGGGGATATATGACGGAGTGGGGAGAGAAACGGGGGCCCCCAGTAAAATGTGAAAAAGTGCCCACAGCAGGGACACAAAGGGCTCATGAAAAATTTAAAAAACTTAAGATTTTTTAATTCTCTAAAATTCATAGCAAAATTCCAGCAAAGCTTGTTAACCGATAAAGTTTTTCAAAGTTTTGGGCGACTCTGAATTGCCACGGGGGGCGACCCTTTGCGGTTTTCGGGCGAAATTTGCGCCTGATTTATGTCAGGCCGGGGGGCACGCTACTCTATGTAAAGTCCGCCGGGCCCCGCTAGTGTTTGGGGGGAAGTGCGGGACTTAGGGCAGTTTCGGGGTGTGCCTATGATTTCCCCCCCGAGGTAGTGCATCATACATACCCTGTAAAGTCCGCCGCGCCTCGCCCGTGTGTGGGGGGCAGTGCGGGGACTTGGGCGCAGTCGGCGCTGTGCCCAAAAATTTGCCGTCGAGGAGGTGCGCTCATAATGCGGAGAAAAAAAATTCCCTGCGCCTCGCCAGTGTGTGGGACACAGGCGGGGACATGGGGATGTATTCCCATTCGGACAGGGTGGAAAACGCGAGAAATCAAAAAGAGTCCGTGTGGAGTATGAATAAAAAATCCCTTTATAAAGGGGGAAAACTTCTCAGAAAAAGAGCTCAAAACTAAAAATAAAAAAAAAAAAAAAAAAAATCACTTTCCAAAAATCTCGAACGGCTATATATCAAGAATTAGGATATTGGAAATTCCCGGGAAATACAGTAATTCAAATTCTGAACGCTATTCTCATTGGTCGGCATAAAACAGCCAATCAGAATGGAGCGACAGTGAACCATTAAAACCCTATGGAAAAACTATTGACCAATCAAAATCAAAGGCGGGACAGTTCAAAATACAGTAAAATGCAGAAAAGAGCTGATTGGCTGAGCTAGCGGGGATTTTGGTTCCCTCGGCCAATAAGATTAGGAGCGACAGGGACCCATTATAGCCTATGGAGAAGTTTAAACCCAAATCAAAGGGGGACAGTTCAAAATACAGTAAAAAGGCAGAAAAGAGCTGATTGGCCTGAGCTAGCGGTGGCTTGGCTATCCCAGCCAATCAGAGCGCGAGCTACTTCTCCCATTGTAGTCTATGAAGAGTCGGCGCAACCCAATCTCGGCGTCAGCGCCGTGTGGCATGGAGTATGAATAAAAAATCATTTTTATTAAGTGTAAATCATTATCAGATAAAGCGCTGAAGCCTTCTCTAAAAATAAAGCAGTTAAATCCCGAACAACGCATTTGTCGCCGAGACCGGCGCTACATAGGGAATTGCAATAGAGAGAATTGCCAGGAAATACAGTAATTCAAATTGTTTAAGCTCTTCTGATTGGTCGGCATAAACCAGCTAATCAGAATAGGAGCGACAGTGGCCCATTCTAACCTATGGAGGAGTATTGATCAATCAGAATAGGAGCGACAGGGACCCATTCTAACCTATGGAGAAATATTGACCAATCATTTTCAAAGGCGGGACAGTTCAAAATACAGTAAAAATGCAGAAAAGAGCTTATTGGTTGAAGAGGCGGGGGCTCGTCCAGCTTAGCCAATCAGAGCGCGAGCTACTTTCTCATAGAGTTCTATGGGAAAAAGAAATTCAGAGCGAGCTCTGTGATTGGCTAAGTTAAAAGAGGCGCGGTTATTTGGACGATTGGGAGAGCGAGCGAAGCTCCTATGGGTTTTCTAATGCAATCTGAAATAAAACTGTACATGGCCGACAATCAAATGATAAGACTACAGAAGTTGTCCCGATGTGTATATAAAATGAATAATAATATGGGGGTAAAGAAAAAAAAAAAAAAATTCACCTCACATATTGGCCTCATTCACTCCTTCCTTGCTACCACTATTCCCCATATTTACCCCAGTATATATCTGACAGGCTACAACTATCCTATTTTTGAGATTGCGATACAGTAATGATGTTTCTTATTTTTGGCTCTTTCAAGTGTGAGAAAATCATTTATCTTCAAACTTTTTAACTAATTTAATAAAAGTTATATTTTATTATTTAATTTGCCTTTCAATATTTGCAATTTAGACATATATGAATGTGGTTCGGCAAAACTAGGTGCATTATTGCTCGAACAGGCAGACCTATTTTAATGTGGTCTACCTGAGGAGTCGAAGTGGAGCTAGATTTGCTATTAGGGCAAAAAATGTCCCTTATTTCCCAACTTACACCAGTACAATAATAAAAAGCGATTTCTGATAATTATCAAACTACACTCACCGGCCACTTTATTAGGTACACCATGCTAGTAACGGGTTGGACCCCCTTTTGCCTTCAGAACTGCCTCAATTCTTCGTGGCATAGATTCCACAAGGTGTTGCAACGATGCTCAATTGGTACCAAGGGGCCCAAAGAGTGCCAAGAAAATATTCCCCACACCATGACACCACCACCACCAGCCTGAACCGTTGATACAAGGCAGGATGGATCCATGCTTTCATGTTGTTGACGCCAAATTCTGACCCTACCATCCGAATGTCGCAGCAGAAAATCGAGACTCATCAGACCAGGCAACGTTTTTTCCAATCTTCTACTGTCCAATTTCGATGAGCTTGGGCAAATTGGAGCCTCAGTTTCCTGTTTCTTAGCTGAAAGGAGTGGCACCCGGTGTGGTCTTCTGCTGCTGTAGCCCATCTGCCTCAAAGTTCGCCGTACTGTGCGTTCAGAGATGCTCTTCTGCCTACCTTGGTTGTAACGGGTGGCTATTTGAGTCACTGTTGCCTTTCTATCAGCTCGAACCAGTCTGCCCATTCTCCTTTGACCTCTGGCATCAACAAGGCATTTCCACCCACAGGACTGCCGCTCACTGGATGTTTTTTCTTTTTCGGACCATTCTCTGTAAACCTAGAGATGGTTGTGCGTGAAAATCCCAGGAGATCAGCAGTTTCTGAAATACTCAGACCAGCCCTTCTGGCACCAACAACCATGCCACGTTCAAAGGCACTCAAATCACCTTTCTTCCCCATACTGATGCTCGGTTTGAACTGCAGGAGATTGTCTTGACCATGTCTACATGCCTAAATTGCACTGAGTTGCCGCCATGTGATTGGCTGATTAGAAATTAAGTGTTAACGAGCAGTTGGACAGGTGTACCTAATAAAGTGGCCGGTGAGTGTATATCAAATTTAATTATTTACGTTTAATAAAAAATTTTATCATATAAAATCAATATAAATATTAAAATATATAATATCCCAAACATATAAAAATATCTCCTATAAAATGTATTTCAATTTAATCGAATCTAAAACTAGTTTTACATTAAATAACTCACTAATATTGTTGCTCAGATTTTACCATTTTTAATTTTTGAAATTTATTTTTGCTGCTCTCACCTTTTATTCTACATACAGCAAGAGCCAGCACACCACAGGTCTTGCCGGGACGTGTGGTCCACCGAGCAGGATCAGTAGCATAGTTTCTATTCACTGACATGCTGTTATAATGACTTTAATTTTCAACCTATCTATAGCCTTTATACATGTTTTTGCGCCTTTAAATTTTGTAATTTACTCTGTTTTTTAGATTTTTATCCCAACAAAAATTTAAATCGGCACGGTTTTTATGTTTTATCGGGGTTTTTTCGATCAGCTATAATTTTTTGGTTTTAAAAACTGCACATAATCAAATTTAAAATCGTGCCATTTTTTGGCGCTTCCCTTTTATTTTTTGGGGGGGCCGAGCAAATCAGCTTAGAAAAGACAGGGGAAGCTGGGTGTTTCGAAAGTTTAGAAATGGGATTATAAGGTTTGTTTGGGTGGAAAAAACACATGAACCCTCGTTTTTTAAAAGAACACCCTTCCGTTCAGCATCAGTGTGTTTTCTGTGTATCATAAGAGGGAGGATGTTTTTTGCTCGGTCCCCTCCAAAACAGCTCAGGGAAACTGTTTTTTTTGTTCACCAGAAAATATGATTTTAGCTTGTGAACCCCTTAGAAACTTAGGTAGATTAGAGATTTTCAGTTTTTATTTTCTTAGGCTAAGAATTTTAAAAAGGGGCATCCCAAACGTGTTTCAGCTGCGGGGTGGAAAGGGGCCCGGGGGGGGGGGGGTGAAAAAAAGACAGACAGGCTTGGGAAAGGGGGCAGGTTTTTTAAAGGAGAGTGGATAATTGTGCCCGCCAAGGGCTTGCTTTTGGGCCCTCTTTGAAAATGGGTTTTTCTTTAAAAGTTTTTGGTGAAATATTAGCTTTGTATTTTTTTGCGCCCGTTTCTTTTTTTAGGTTTCAGAAACTTTTTTAGTAAATGAAAGGGGTATTTGGAAAAGGTGCAAAAAATACCTTTTATTTTTTTACACGATTTAATTGGGGTTTTTTTACTTTGGGGGCAGGGTCAGTTTTGTTAAAAACCCCTTTTTTCTTACAAAAGGGATACAGAAAATTTTCTATCACCGCAGGGGGTATTTATAGGTGCAGAAATCCAGTTTTATTATCTGTACACAATTTAAATTTGGTTTTTGTTTTTTTTTTTGGGGCAGACCATTTTTTTTAAGGGCCCCTCTTTTAAAGGATAAATTTCCCAAAACAAAATTTGTACAAAAATTTTTTTCCCTTGTTTTTCAAATTTGGCGCAGCCCACTTTTTTCAAAGACCCCCTTTTACCCCACTTTTGGAAACAAATTTTCTAGTCCCCCCGGGAGGTGTATTTCATAGGGGCAAAAACCACCTTTTTTATCCGTACACCTTTTTTAAATTTCGTTTTTTTTTTTACTTTGGCGCAGCCCAGGGTTTGTTCAAAGGGGCCTTTTTCTTTCTTACAAAAAGGATACAGAACTTTTCTAGTCACCACAGGGGTATTTTTAGGTCCAAAAAAAACCCCGTTTTATTAACCGTACACAATTTTTAATTTGGTTTAGTTCACTTTTGGTTTAAGGGGGGCCCTTTTTCCCTTTAAAAGGGCCCCTTTGTTGGATTTTACCAAAAAGAAATTTGCTAGTAATTTCAGGGGTATTTCATAGGTTTCAAAAACAACCTTTTATTAATTTTCCAAAATTTTTATTTCAAATAGGTGTTTTTTTTTACTTTGGTGTGGCCCAGTTTTGTTTTTAGAGCCACCTTGTACTTAAATTTGAATAAGAAATTTTGTAGTCCCCCCCAGGTTTTATTTATAGGGTTTCCAAAAAAACCCTGTTTTATTATCCAAACAAATTTAATTTGGTTTTAGTTCACTTTTTTGGGGTCGGCCCTTTTTCTTAAAAGCCCATCTTGTAAAGGTTTTTTCCATACAAAAAATTTGCTTTGTAATTGCGGTTTTATTTCATTGGTTTCAAAAAACACCTTTTAAATTTTTCTGTATACATTTCAAATAGGTGTTTTTTTTACTTTTTTGGGGGGGGGCCCCTTTTGTTCATAGGGCCAACCCTTTTACTTAAATTTTTAATACGAAATTTTGTGTCAACCCCGGGTTTTTATAGGTGCAAAAAACCCCTGTTTTATTAACCCCCCAAAACAATTTTTAAATTGGTTTATTTTACTTTTTCGCAGGGTTTTTGTTAAAAGAACCCCTCTTGTACGTAATTACCTTTTCAGGGAAATTTTTCCCAGTATTTAAGGGGGGGATTTCTTTTTTGCAAAAACCAATATTTTTTAAAAGTACACAATTTTAATTTAGTGTTTTTTCCTTTGGGGAAACGGATTTTGTTCAAAAACCCACTTTTTCCACAATAGGATACAGAACTTTTCCCGTCACTGAGGGGTTTAAATTTTATAGGTGCAAAAAACCACCTTTATTATCCTAAAAAAATTTTAAATTCGTGTTTTTCCCCTTTGGGGCAGCCCAGCTTTGTTCCCAAAAAACCCCTTTTTCCCCCTTACAATAGGATACAGAAAATTTTCTTCACCGAAGTGTTTTTATAAGTGCAAAAAACCCACGTTTTTTATTCCAACCCTACCAAATTTTTTTTGGTTTGTTAAATTTTTTGGGGCAGGCCATTTTTGTTAAAAGACTCATCTTGTTCGGATATTACCATACAAAATTTGCTAGTATTTGCAGGTTTTTAAATTCTTTGGTGCAAAAACCACTTTTTTTTAACAGTACCAAATTTAATTTCCCTGTTTTTGACTTTGGCGAGCCCCGAAATTTTTTCAAAGGCCCCCTTTTTAGTCACAATAGGGGAAAAGAAAAATTTTTTAGTCATGCAGGTTTTATTTCATTGGGGCAAAAAACCACCCTTTTTTTTTTCCGTACCAAATTTTATTAGTTTTTTTTTTTTTATTTTTGGGGCAGACCCAGCTTTGTTTCAAAGACCCCTTTTTTTTACTTACAATTTTGGGAAAAA
>JAODAL010047545.1:0-29816 GCA_025379985.1 Phyllomedusa bahiana
TCAAGGTTTAACTCGAACTTGAACTTTTTTGGGTTTGCTCATCACTAGTCATGAACAAGAACAGTTGTTCTGAACCCATGCTAGCTATGTTGTCTGATGGTTCAGCATACCAGAGGCTGACTTCTTATCCGACATTGTATAAATCTAAGATGTTTCATCTAATAGAGGAAAGTGTCTCTCTGTGTATCCTGGACTGTGGACAATCTTATAGATAGTCATTTGGTAGTAATAGTAAATTCAGCCGCACTGCACAATCTGCTCTGTGAAGGCTCCTCAACCTTCATTCAATTGAAAGCGAATAACAGTAGCAGATAATTATTTCAAATAATAGCAAATATTTATTAAGTCTTAAACATTTAAAACTTCAAACTATTACAAGTTTGTTACTGTGTATGTGCTAAAAAACTCACAGACATAAATCTAATTTTACCTATTTGTGTTAAATTTGTAGCAAAATTCACAGTGAAGAAAAAAACCCAATTAAAAAATAACTTTTACTTGATATACCTTAAAAGAGTGCCCTCCAAAATGGAGGACCCACAGCAAAAAAACACCAAAATTTGTTCTCCTAGAGAGGAAGAAATGCTACTTTATCTAAATCTAGATATCCAATGTAGTGGTACTGACCCCAAGGGTGAAAATTGCCCCCCTCGGCGGAGTAGTCGCCCCAACAGGAGCGGCCCCACCTATTGAGAGCGCACCCTAGGTCAGACACCTCCGTTAAAGCAATTCCTAAAAGGATACCAGCAGGACTCCCATATGTGCTATAGACACTCTAGGAGAAACAATTCTATCCACATAAAATCATTCTTTTAGTCAAATGTACAAAAAAAGAAAAAAACAACGTTCTGTTGTGTCATTGATTCAAAAACCCGTGTGATTTGTTCAAGACCCGACGCGTTTCCCCCAAAAAGATCATATAGGGTTCATCAGGGGTAACAAAAGAACATTTAGCCACAAGACTAAAATCACAGCATACATAGACTAATAGATAAAGATACTTAGCAATGATATCCTTAATGGTGGTAATGCCGTCAAGATAATCCAATAAGATACAGATTCATGATGTGTCTGATGCCTCAGTGTGGACGATACTGCCATGCATCCATGCTCCCCATGGAGATCTTTAAAGTAGACGCCACCGGAAGTGATCTCACAAACCAAAACATCACTTCCTGTCACCTTTCCCTTATGGAGGCTAAATCCAGGCCCACAGAGAGAGTAAAGATCTCTCATTCCCAGACAATTCACATGGGAGGAGCAGGTCGCCCCCTTTTGGTGGGTAAGTGAGGCGTCTGCCGCCACTAACACCACAGAACATCGCTGCAGGGGTGCGACGGATGTGCATGCGCAGACACCGTTCAGAGCAAGACGCTACTCGACGGTACAACCTCCAAGCGCCGCGCATGCACAACACCAATACAAACATAAAAACAGTAAACATATATGCATGCATTGCCGTATAAAAACCATCCAATCTATACATATGAGTGTAATAGATAAAGAAGGAAGCATAAGGCATCGTCACCTGAGGATCATTATCAGATAATAAAAGATAAAAGTAGAGGTGTTGGTGGACAATCCTGTCCCTATAAGCCAACACTGGCACAATCACCAAAGTGAACCTTCATACCTTTAGGATATTATATAGATATAGGAAGTACGGTTGAAACACCTTTGTCATAAACAATAGATATACGGCTATACCCAGTACATAATTGTAAAAATATACTGTAGTGAACTCATTTGGATGTATAAAGTAATGGATAATGTTACAAAAAGCAGCCAAAATATAGTAACTCATTCAGGCCGCTCGGTTGCATAGTCTTGAGCCTATACGTCCATTCAGTCTCCTTACAGAGGAGAATTTTATCTATGTCACCTATGGCTAAATGTTCTTTTGTTACCCCTGATGAACCCTATAGAATCTTTGGGGGAAACGCGTCGGGTCTTGAACAAATCACACGGTTTTTGAATCAATGACACAACAGAACGTTGTTTTTTGTTTTTTTTCTTTTCTTGTACATTTGACTAAAAGAATGATTTTATGTGGATAGAATTGTTTCTCCTAGAGTGTCTATAGCACATATGGGAGTCTTGCTGGTATCCTTTTAGGAATTGCTTTAACAGAGGTGTCTGACCTAGGGTGCGCTCTCAATAGGTGGGGCCGCTCCTGTTGGGGCGACTACTCCGCCGAGGGGGGCAATTTTCACCCTTGGGGTCAGTACCACTATATTGGATATCTAGATTTAGAGGAACTAGCATTTCTTCCTCTCTAGGAGAACAAATTTTGGTGTTTTTTGCTGTGGGTCCTCCATTTTGGAGGGCACTCTTTTAAGGTATATCAAGTAAAAGTTATTTTTTAATTGGGTTTTTTTCTTCACTGTTAATTTTACTGTGTATGTGCTCCAAGATGGAGAAGCCAGGCTATGCAGCATGAAGTGGGGAACTAATATGCTACTGCCGCCTATTATGGACATTGACCACTGTGAAACCGCAAGTAACAAACTTGTAATAGTTTGAAGTTTTAAATGTTTAAGACTTTTACTAAATATTTGCTATTATCTGAAATAATTATCTGCTACTGTTATTCGCTTTCTGTAGAGAATCCTGTCACACCAATTCTATATGGATTGCCTAAGAGCCACAAAAATTGGCTTTCTCCTCCAATGAGACCAATAGTCTCTGGTATAGGATCTTTATGGAGAGGGTTATGCCGGTGACTGGACTCTTTAATACAGCCACTGGTCCAGCGAGTTCCAGAAACAGGAACCTGTAGTTAGTCGGAGGTCTACCACTATGATTTTAGAAGATTTCTCCGATATGGTTTCAGCAGCCTCCTATCCCGAGAGTGTATCAAGAAAATGGTCAAGACAGTGGTCCTCTCCACATCTTCAACACATCTCAAGCAGCAGAAAAAAATCTGGACCTCTCATCACCTAAGACATCAGGGGATAGATCTCCTCTGGGACCACAACACCAAGCATGGAGAGGAAGCTGCTCACCTCGCTCCTGGGCGTTGAAAGGTGACTCTGGTTTTGATCTTTGGCTATTCTCTGACAAGGGACTATTGAGTAAATGTCACATAGAAAACCTGGTAATGGTCCCTCACTGTTATTTCCCTGAGAGGTAACTCTCTTTTCCCCTCTGTAGTTCTGTTATTAGGCTGTACCGTTATCCGCCTCCAGCCCGGGGGCTCTCAGGGAGGGTGTTTTCACTGTGTTCTCAAAACTAATATGTCGGCCCAGGCTTTTGATGCCAGAGAAGAAAGTGAAGCCCCTGTAGCGCTAATTGAAGGTTCTTACAGACCTTTCATGCTCTTTGTTCTCTGTATGTTCTGCAAGCCATTGCTGCATGATCTTTGCAGTTCTAGTTCCACTTGTTTCAGTTTAGATATTTTATTTAGTGTCTCAGTCCTGACCGTACTGATTTCCTCTCGTGAGTGGGTTACGGGCGTTGGCCCATCATTGGTGATTGTCACAGTCCATGTGGTGGCTCCCGTTATGAGCTGTAGGCATGGCCATGACCCTGCTGCTGTGATGGTCCCCAACACCTGCTGTGTCCGCTAGTATATACTCACCTGTTCTGGCTCCTGTCCCGGCTGTGGCGGCTGCCGGCAGCTCCTATTTACCTGTCCTGGATCCTGCTCTCACCTGTTCGCTCTGACTGTTGGTGCGCCTATGAGTGCCCTCTTGGGTGTGCACATGGCAGTCTTCTGCTATTTAAAGAGACAGTGTCCCAATTACCTACCTCTTGACCTGTGACCCTTGGCTACAAAAGGAACTTCCTGCTCTTGCTCCAGCATCAGTTCATTGTTGTTCTCTACATAGAGCTTGACCCCTGGTTGCTGTATCATTGCTGTTTACCTGTATGTTGCCTGTGCGTTATCTGCTGACTATATGCTGTTGTACCAATTCCAGTAAGTAACTAGAGAAGCCTGGGCCCCATAGCAAACTTTTGGATGCCCACCCCCCCCTCCTCGCCTGCGTCCCCGACCACGAACATTTAATGGGACCTCTTAATTCATGCAGTTACTAGTGGTAGGCACTAGTGTACACAGGCTCTGCAGACTGTATATTACCTCCATACAGTGCCATATAGTGGTAGACACCAGTGTACACAGGCTCTGCAGACTGTATATTAACTCCATACAGTGGCAATATAGTGATATATACCAAAGTACACAGGCTCTGTAGACTGTATATTACCCCCATACAGTGACCATATAGTGGTAGACACCAGTGTACACAGGATCTGCAGATTGTATATTACCTCCACACAGTGACCATAGAGTGGTAGTTACCAGTGTACACAGGCTCTGTAGACTGTATATTACCCCCATACAGTGACCATATAGTGGTAGACACCAGTGTACACAGGATCTGCAGATTGTATATTACCTCCACACAGTGACCATATAGTGGTAGTTACCAGTGTACACAGGCTCTGCAGACTGTATATTACCTCCATGCAGTGACCATATAGTGGTAGACACAAGTGTACACAAGCTCTGCAGACTGTATACTACCACTATACAGTGACCATATAGTGGTAGACACCAGTGTACACAGGCTCCTCATGCTGTCAATAACCACCATACAGTGACCTTATAGTATTAGACACCACTGTACACAGACTTTGCACACAAATAAGTGCTTACAGTGCAGTTACATCTTGTGACTCACAGGTGACGTTTCACTGACGAGTCATTGATTTTCCCTTGTGTTCTGCCTCCAGTCCAGACCGTCATGACGACTTGTCCCGGCCGCCACTCGTCCCTGCAGATATGGACACAAATATCTTAGAATCCTTACTTTTCCAGCACCTCACTCCCTGCCTCCCCACCTCTGTACAAACATCCCAGGAGTGGGAGAGTGGGTACAGGACATAGCTTAGAGGCCCATTCTCCTAGAGGAGAGGAACAGAGGTTCCCCCCCCCCTTGGAGATTGTGTTACAGCTATGGCCTGTACCCCTCTGAATCTTATAAGCAGGTAGAGTCCCATTACATAGGTTGGTAGGCCCTAGGTCGGTAGGTTACTGGGAATGAAGTAGGTAGGTAGGCAGTAAATAGGCCCCAGGTAGGTAGGCAGTAGTTAGGCAGGTCTCAATTAGGTAGGTAGGCACTAGGTAAACAATATTTAGGCCCCAGATAGGTAGGTATACAGTAGGTGGGCCCCAGGTAGCTATGCTGTAGGTGGAGCCCACATAGGTAGACAGGTAGGTAAATAGGCTATAGGGGTCCCCAAACAGGCAGGCAGCCTTTAGGTAGGCTATAGGGGCCATATAGGTTGGCATGTAGAGTTTAGGTAGCTTTAGGAAGCCATAAAGGTAGACAGGGGTTAGGTGGGCTATAGGGGCCATATAGGTAGGCAGGCAGGGTTTAGGTAACTATAGGGTCCCCATATAAGTAGACAGGCAGGCTTCAAGTAGGCTGTATAGGTAGACAAGCTTTAAGGAGGCTATAGGGGCTACATAGGCAGACTTAAGGGGGCTACAAAGGCAGGCTTAGGGAGGGCTACATAGGCAGACTTAGGGGCGAATATATAGACAGGCTTGGGGGGGAATATAAAGGCAGGCTTAGGGGGCATATATAGGCAGGCTTAGAGGGGATATATAGGCAGGCTGGGGGTATATAGGCAGGCTGGGGGTATATATAGTCAGGCTGGGGGTATATATAGGCAGGCTTAGGGGTATATAGGCAGGATGGGGGTATACAGGCAGGCTTAGTGGGGCTTGATATAGGCAGGCACTAGCAGGGCAGGTAAAATAAGAAATTACTTACCTTGGTCCACGCTCCCTCGATGCGCCGCACTCCGGCCACTGTGCTCAGCACGGGCGGCACTGTGATTTGACGTCACCGCGCCGCCCACTTGATCACAGAGATTCGGCAGGGGAAGTAGCAGAGCGGAGCATCTTTCAGTTCTGCTACCTCCGGGCAGTTCTGTGTCTGAACACTTGGGCCAGAGGGCGCGGGCGTTCAGAGACAGGATGCAAGAGAACTACCTCCAGGATGTACTTATTCTGGATGATGCTGAAAGGATTTATGGACTCACTATGGCTTACAATATTAGCTTATGCAGCACCAGCAGACAAAATGGCGCAGAGTACACTGGACAACACCCAGTATCAGATTCATTTAAGCTGAAGTAAACAAGCCATAAAAGGAACTATATTTTGATGGACTGTGCAATATTATGCAACGCATATGCTGAAATTAACGATTGATGTATATTACCATATATGTACTTGTCTTTCATTTCCTTATAAAATTGTCTCAACAAAGCTAATTAACCAATGATAAAACAACCCATACTTATGAAATTGCATACGTATCACATGCTATAAAAAGTCTTTACTTCCTCTTATTAAACAGAACTAGATTCCAGACAAACTAGTGTGGAGTGTAATTCCTTGGAGCTCCAGCTGTTTAAAGAAAATATATATTTTGATTTGGAAGAGATAGCAATAGCAAGAGTACAGATAAAAAGGATAAAATCTGTTTATTACACTGACACCACCAGATCGTTACAGTGATACTTTACCTTCCATCTACTAGTTTTATATGAAGATAATTTCATGGAACATCAAAGTATTACATTCACCTAATAAATGAATGAGCATCTCAGACATCTAAAAAGACCATGTCCAGATATTGTCCTTTTACAG
The DNA here is from genome assembly GCA_025379985.1 of Phyllomedusa bahiana. Lineage (NCBI taxonomy): Eukaryota > Metazoa > Chordata > Amphibia > Anura > Hylidae > Phyllomedusa > Phyllomedusa bahiana. The sequence goes on from JAODAL010047545.1 coordinate 6,668, forward strand.
GAGACCCACCTATGGGAGGAAGATTTTTGTAGATTACAGGGTAGAGCAAGTGGTAGAGTCTTCCTCTATTGATGGAAAGGTGAGATGCTTACTCTATTTCACAGGAACTTTACATTTTCTTTGACATCTCACCTTCATGAGCAAGAGGGTGTCACGGTTCACGCCACAGACCATCGACGTGCCCGTGTCTCATGTCCCGGCCGCTGCTGCGACATTCCTTGGTGTCCCTGGTTCTCTGCATGCACCTGTCCTGGCTCCTTCCACTGCTGAAGCCTCACCATCTCTGCGTCCTCCAGCTCCCTGGCATCCTGTGCGCACACCTGCTCCCTCTAGGGGCACGCGCGCGTCACTGCACCGCATTTATTGAGACAGTCTTCCTGTTCCTGCCCTGTAACCTCTGACCCCTGGCTACTTAAGGAACCTCCTACCTGTACTCTCTGTCAGTTCGTTGTTGTCTTCTGCACTAGAGCTTGACCCCTTACCTATTGTATATCTGCCGCTGTACCTGCTGCTAAATATTTTCTGGCACCTGTCTGGGACTCTGTCTTATGTTTACTGCAGCATCGGTTTATCAGCCTCCAGTACCCAGACCTGCACTTCGGCTACCCACCGCCGGCATCTGCCATCTGTGCCTGCAGTGGGCCCTGAGGATCCACACCTGGATATCTGCGGTCGGCGCTTCGGCATATGTTTGTCAGCGCCAATCCGTTACAGAGGGTAGGTTATCTTATGTCTCCTTTACACATAGTGGCAAATCTTGCAATTTGTTTAATGTTTCTGGACCTAATGGAAACTCTAATCAATTTCCCAAATCCCGAGGTATTACAATTCTACATATCCACTCAGGCAGGATTATTGTGGGAGGTGATCTTAACGAAATAGTCAACCTTGAGGAGGACCAAAGGTATACAGTTCCCTATTCGTCCAGGTAATCACAGGTTAGGTCCCTCTCCATATTGGGAAACTTTTACAATTAACAGGCCTTAGAGACAGTTGGAGAGAGAGAAGCCCAGAAGGTAGAGAACTCTCACATATTTCTCATTTCTCAGACGGCCTCAGAATTTCTTTCAAATATTAAGCTTCCCACCATTTCCCAAGTACAAAAAGACTGACTCAATGCCAATACAACGGTAGACGTCCTAAAACCATTAACCACCTAGTGTTGGGCAAGGCCCCGGTCCCTGATGGTTATGCAGGATAATTCTTTAGAAATTTGGTAGAACAATTGTCGCCCATTATGTCTGATTTATATAATCACATTCTAACAACAGGTAAAATACGACCAGAATGAAAAAATGCCTTTATAAAAGTCCTCCCAAAGCCTGGAAAGGGCCTTTTGTTACCAAGCTCCTACAGGCCAATCTCACTGATTGACTAAGACCAAAAAATTTTAGCGAAAGTAATAGCGGCCAAACTGCCCATCACAAAAAGGCTTCATTAAGGGTAGAGCTGCGGTAGGAAACATTAGAAAGGTTCTGGCTGTCTTGGACAGCATCAGGTCCAGACCAGTCCCAGGGGAACGCCTAGTGCCTTAAGAGCTGGATGCAGAAAAAGCATTTGATAACATTCATTGGAAATTGCTGGATCTGGTCCTGGACTGGGCGGGCATCATGGGCAACTTTAGAGCTGTAATATCAAAAAAAGATTGATTCGCTCACCAGTCACCCGGACCTGGTATAATCCAGACTATGCACGGTGCAGGGAAGAGGCATCCAGTCCCAGACACAAGAAAAGATCTACAACCAGCAAATGAAAGTGTAGACTTCCAGCACTTTGCGTGAGTTGATAAAATGCACAAATTTATTGGGATCCCAATTTAAAAATTCAATAAAAACATTCAGGGAAGGGAGTTACCCCAGTTTACACGTTTCAAGCTATTCAATAAGCTCTTAATCATAACAATCCCAGCAGGAAGCCCTCATACATAGTTCTGCTAATTAGAAATAAACCTGAGAATGAAGTCCTTATGTACCTTATACACAGAGGCAAAGACTATAAACAAAGATACATATAAATGACACTATATACAGCAAAACAAGGTGCCACAATAGATACATAATACATGTACAGTAGATCCAAGTTATAACTAAGTCCTTGGGGGATCTAGAATCTAGAGTGAGGATCCAGAAGGCCAAGAGATGATCCATGAGAAGCCTTCTGTGATCCCCTCCCCTTGGGTTTTTTTTAAACCTTCTCGATAGCCATCACTTGAAAACCCACTAACCTGCGCTGGTGCACATCTCTATAGTGTTACCCCGACACATTCTTGTTACTCCCACAGATTATATCTTAGACTCTAGGATTCGCTGATTCAGATTCTAGGTGCTACACCCGACATATTGCTTATTACAAACAGTAAATGTAATAAGATAAATCACAAAACAAGTCTGGCAATTGGTGTATGAACGTGTTATACCTCCAGTTGGTAACCGTGGGATTGACAGTTGAATTTACGCTCACATACCTACAGACTCGGAGACACAATGTTGCCTATTGTACAAGGTCTACGTGGAGTAAATCTAACCCCATTCCTCAAAATACATCTGAGGGACGGATCAATATTCAGAAGAGGTATTTACATAAAATGTTGGTAACATCATTAAATTGTCTACTGCGCCGCGTTACAAAATGTCTGGGATCTCTATGACTTTTACCCTTCTGATCTGCAATATTCGGCGCCTTCACAAGAGCTTGTCCTATAGCCTCTCCTATGTCATCTATCTACAAGGCTTTTCTTCTCCTTAGCATATTCAGAACCTTGACTACAATTCCATCTAGATCATATAAACTCCCCAATGGGAGATGATCCAGAACAGGTCGAGGGTGACAGCTACCAGCAGGCAGAATAGAATTACCAGTCACTGGTTTCCTATATGTGGCTGTCTGAACCAGCCCATTCTGTACATCTCATTTAACCCCTTCCCGACATGGGACGTATCAGTATGTCCTAGTGGAAAGTGACTTCCCCCAAATGGACACACCCATACGTCCTGGACTGTAAGTCTAAAGATGCGGTGATACAGGTGAGATGGTGCTGTCCCTTACAGCAGAGCATCTCCCCTCGTTGATCCGCCCCACATCAGGGATCACGGTGATTGGTTGTTCAAAAAAACAATGGCAGGCACAGGGAGCAGTGAGGAGTGGTTCTGTAAAGGACAGCACCAATCATCACTGACTATTATGGGGGGCATTGGTGGCGGTACCACCACTCCAAACGCTGTGATTGGTTCATCGGCTCCGACTGCCCAATCGCAGCGCTCATCCAACCTCTAAAGTAACGAGCACCGCTCTGCGGCAACATTCTTGTTCGGAATAGTGATCAGAGCGGTGCCAATCGTTACCTGTGCCTTGCATTGGTGGTGCAGTGGTTCTGTGCCCCTCCGTCCGTCCAGATCTTCGGCTGAGCTCCGCTGCCTCGGGCTGTCTGAGATCGTTGGCTTCTAGGCGAGCTGTTCTCTGTGACTTCACCAGAGACACTGGCAGCTGAGCTGAGCCTCCTTCTCGTCTGCTGAAGAGTCATTTTATCACTAATCAACTTTTGTTTTACCCACGTTTGCGCCAATAGTTGCCCCCCCAGCGACTATGAGGCGTCACTGCTCAGTGTCTGTTCAGGTTTTTTCTCCCTGTGGCCGCTGATTAGTGACGTCTATCTCCGATCAGCGTTCACGATCAGTTGTTGGCGCAGGGTCACCATCCTTCTGCCTCTGAGCGCTGGGCAGTGACGCACATCACTGACCCGCACCTTTGCTCCGTTGTTGGCGCATTTTTTATTTTTTTTTGCAGTACAAAAATTTTTTTTTAGTAATAGGTAAGTGGGCGACTAGGTTGGGTAGTAGCGGAGAGGTAGTGACATCCGTATAGTTAAAAAAATTAGTTCTTTATAGTTAGAAGTATAAAAAAGATGTAGCCAGATAGTTTTTCAAGCTTTGTTGACCGTTAGTGATCGGGTAGTATTTTTTACTGACGGACTCTCAGCTCTGTTATTTTTCGATGACGCTTGTTCAGTATTTTTTGTAAAATAACCAGCACTTTTTTATACTACTGATTTTTTTATAGAATTTTATAGCATTAGGTGAACAACGGACGCGTAGTATATTTTTTTTTTACTAATGTTCATTTGCTGAATTTTTTTTCTTACATTACTTAGCTATTTGTATTTTTTATCCAACTAAAATCTTAATTGCCCCATGTGTCTGAGCACTAAACATCCCCCACTGTCAGAATATTTTTTTACACATGTATAAGCACAACATACACCCGTTTTTTACACATACATGTGTTTAAGCACATACATTCTACATGCCCCATAATTCTACAAGCCCCAAAATAAAAATGTCCCAATCTTCCCAGAGACGCTACTCAGTGGAGGAGGCGGAGACTTTCGTGGCCTCAGATAGTGATTCCGCCAGTGATTGAGACAAGGAGTTTATTATGTTGCCTTGTCCGAATCATCCGAATCCTCTGCTGATGAGGGTCCTTCCAGTAGATGTCAAAAGAGGTGACCCCATATGGACTCCTGCCCCAGATAATTACCAGCCACAAATCCCTGACTTTGTGGTCACCCCAGGACTCTGTATCGACACTGCAGGCCTCACTGACATAGATTTGTTTTAAATATTTTTCTCTGAGGGTCTGGCAGATGTCACGGTGGCACAGACCAATCTCTATGCCCAGCAGTTTTTGGCCCTAAAGCCCACAGTGTCATTCTGCAGGGGACCCCCGTGGACGCTGCAGAGATGAAAAAATTATTTGCATATGGGCCTAGTGAAGAAGCCGAGGCCCCCCCAGTATTGGGCACTGATTTTTTCTACAGTCCCCCCCTTTACCGCCATGCAGTCATGCACCGCTTTGAAAAAAGATTTTTGCTTTAGCAGATTAATGCACGTGCCCCCCCCGTAAAGACCCCACCTATGACCGCTTGTAGAAAGTTCAGCCTGTTACCCTTTTCAGCGCCATATTTTCGCAGTCTATACCCCAGAAATTTTTTTTGTGTGGACGAGTCCCTTTACATTTCAAGGGCAGGCTTAAATTCTCCCATACCTGTCCGTAAAAGAGCGCGGAAAGGGATAAAAATATAAAACTGTGTAGGGGGGCCCTCCGGGTCACCCACAGCTTAGGATTTCCAAAAGGGAAGGACAACCAAATTTACCCCAAAATGTCCTCCTTTCCTAAAAATAAGGGGGAAAAAGTGGGGGTTTTGGTGCACCCACTACTGGATAAAGGTGACCACTTTTCAGGATAATTTTACAACAGCATTCCATTTTTAAGCCCCCTCGCATGTAAAGGTAAAAAACCCCTGCAGCACAGTGTGAAAAGAACCAGGGGCTCCCTAAACCCTTTGTTGTAAAAATTTGCCCCAAAAAGGGGGAAAAGCAGGCCCAAAATCCAGTGAGACCTGCTGCTGGTCAAAACAAGGACAAAGGGACCCCCTGTATTAAACCACAGTCGACACCAGCATACCCCTGCCCATGTAAAAGGTACCAGTACAGTCGCCCAAAATCCTGACTATATTAGGGATTGCAATCAGAAACTGGGGGGGTAGACCTGTTGGCCCCGGTGCTGAACCCGTCAGGGAAAAGACCAAGGTGTGGTAAAAGAATGCCGTTCACATTGGCAGATGGTGATTACAACCTTCTTTTTCCCTTCGTTTTACAGGCCAAGCGGGGGAGGGTTTTCCTTCCAAGAAAAGGAAATACAGGCGTGGTTTTATGGGAACCAGGGAGAGGCCCCGCACTTCGGGTTCTGACGCCCCCTGTATTGTTTTTTGGGGCAGCATTTCACAATGAAATCCCTCCCTGGTAAAAAGGGAAGGACACAAGAAAGTGCAGAGTGTGTAAAAAGGGGGGAAGCAACTTCCCAGTGTGGGGCCTCCCCCTTGACCGGGCCTCTGATAAGATTGCTTCACACTGCACCGCTCCTCCATGGATTACGGGGCGTAGCTTTTTTTATACTCTTTGATCGCCCGTTCCCTGAAGCACCAAAACCTTTCATAGATTTTTTTGGGCGGTAACAGGCGCCCGGGAAAAAGGGCGGGTTGTTTTTTCTCCTTTTTAATGACAATAATGCGGGGGAATTTTTTTTAGAAAAAACCTGTAGGTAAAAATTTACACCTCTTTACAATATTCCTTGAGGGTGTGTTTCTAAAATGGGGTCACGTTTTGTTTTTCATAATCTTAGTTAAATCACAGTATGTGAATTGAACAGACTTGTTTTGTAATTCAGTAAATGAGTGCCCACAAGAGGCCCCGTGTCCCTCTATGGCGGTAGTGGGGCCCCCAAAATCCTATGGAGACGGGGGGGGGAAAGGGGACAGGGCACAGAAAATTAAAAAAAAAAATTTGTCACTTTGACAAGGGGTCGTGTTTTTTGAAAAAAGGTCTGAAAAAATACAGGAAATTGTGTCTTTACCTTATACCCCAAATGCATTATCTACAAAAAACTCATTTGGATCAAAATGCCTAACCCCTAGATCGGGGTGTCAAATGACGGGGGGCCCCCCAGCGTTGGGAAATACAACTCCCATCTGCCCATGTTTTAATTTACAAAAGCATGATGGGGTTTTCATGTAGGGCCCCCGCACTGTTCTCCCCGGGGAACCATCGGGGGTCGGTCAGGGAAGGTTCCTCGTCTTGGGGGGGTTTTAAGATGGTCGTACCCAAAATAAAACCACAGTGCGGGGCCACTACATTTGTTCATGGCCCCAATATACACCACAGTGCAGGGGCCCCTACATAGTTCAGGCCCCAATTTAAAACCACAGGCGGGGGCCCCACATATTTTTATGGCCCCAATATACACCCAAAGGCCCGGGCCCTACATAGTTCATGGCCCCAATTTTCACCCAGGCGGGGCCCCTAATGTTCATGGCCCCAATTCACCACAGTGCGGGGCCCCTACTATTCTGACCCAATATACACCACAGAGGGGGCCCATTTCATAGTTCATTACGCAAAATACCCACAGTGCCGGACCCCATAGTTCATGGCCCCCAATATCCCCCAGGCGGGGCCCTACATAGTTTTGGCCCCTTTTTTTACTACAGCCCCGGGGCCCTACATATTTAGCCCCAATATACACCCCAGGCGGGGGCCCCTCATAGTTCATGGCCCCAATATCCCACAGTGTGGGGCCCTAATAGTTTATGGGCCCAAAAACACCACAGTGCGGGGCCCCCACATAGTTCATGGCAAAAACACCCCAGTGCGGGCCAACATAGTTCATGGCCCCAATAACACCACAGTGGGGGCCCCTACATAGTTCATGGCCCCAAATACACCCCAGGCCGGGGGCCCAATAGTTCTGACCCAATAACACCCCAGGCGGGGGCCCTACATAGTTCTGACGCAAATACACCACAGAGCGGGGGGCCCACATTTTCCTGACAAACAAATATACACACATGCCCGGGGCCCTAATGTTCAAAGCCCCAAAACCCACAGTGGGGGGCCCCTAAATTCATGGCCCCAATATAACCCAAATGTGGGGCCCCCACATATTCATGCCTCAATTACACCACAGTCGGGGCCCCTTCATAGTTCTGGCCCCCCTATAACCACGTGCAGGGCCACTAATAGTTCATGGGCCCCCAAAATACCCCACAGTGCGGGGCCCCTAATTTTTTTTTTTTTGGCCCCCAAAAACCCCCATGCGGGGCCCCTACATAGTTCATGGGCCCCAAACAAACCCCAGTGGGGGGCCCTCTAGTTCTGGCTCAATTACACCCAGTGCCCGGGCCCTACAAGTTCATGGCCCCAATTACACCCTTTTGGGGCCCCTACAGTTCTTGGCCCCAAATACCCCCCAAGTCAGGGCCTAAATAGTTTTGGCCCCAAAATTAAACCCGTGCAGGGCCCCAAAATAGTTCATGGGTCCAAAATACCCCTTTTCAGGGCCCTACATAGATCATGGCCCCCAAAATACACCACTGTGCGGGGCCCACATTTTCAGGGGCCCCTATACACCACAGTGCGGGCCCCCTACATAGTTCATGGTCCCCTTTTACACCCATGCGGAGCCGTACATAGATCATGGCCCGATATACACCCACCTGCAGGGCCCCCATAGTTCATGGCCCCAATAACACCACTTGCGGTGCCCACTAGTTAAAAGCCCCAATAACACCCCAAGTGCTGGGCCCCTACATATTCATGTCCCCAATAACCCAAAAGTGCGGGGCTTACATGTTCATGGCCCCAAAATAAGCCCAGGCGGGGCTACATAGTTCTTGGGCCCCCCTAACCCAAAAGGCGGAGCCCCTACATATTCAAGGACCAATATACACCACGGCGGGACAAAAGAGTTCATGGCCCCAAAATACAACCACGTGCGGGGCCCCCCCTAGTACACACGAGGCCCTATATAGCATTACCCCAATATCACCACAGTGGGGGCCCCCTTTAAGTTCATGGCCCCCCAAAAACACCACATGCGGGGCCTACAAGTTAAGGCCCCCCAAAAACCACAGTGCGGGGGCCCTACATAGTTCATGGTCCCAAAATAAACCAAAGTATGGGGCCCCTACATAGTTCTACCCCAATATTCACCCCATGCGGGGCCCCCTCATGTTCATGGACCTAATAACACAACGTGCAGGGCCCCTAAATAGTTCATGTCCCCCCAAAAAACACCCCGTGGGGGCCCCTAATATTTTTTGGCCCCAATTCACCACAGTGGGGGGGGGAAACCCACATTGTTAATGGCCCAAAATACCCCGGAGGGGCCCCCCTTAGTTTATGGTCCCAATTACACCACAGTGCAGGGCCCTACATATTCATGGCCCCATTACACTCGTGTGGGGCCCCTTCTTGTTCGGCCCCAAAACACCCCGTGCTAGCCCTACATATTTTTTGGCCCCCAAAACCCACAGTGCTGGGGGCCCCACTTTGTTCTGGCCCCAAATTTTCACCCCAGGCGGAGCCCCCATAGTTCATTGCCCCAAAATAAACCCCCAGTGGGGCCCTAATTTTTATTTACCCAATATACACCACAGAGCGGGGGGCCCCCATAGTTCAAGGACCCAATATACCCACAGTGCGGGCCCTCTAGTTCATGCCCCCCAAAAAACCCAAAATGCGGGCCCCACATGTTCATGGCCCCAATAACACCAGTGTGGGGCCCTACATTTCATGGCCCCAATATACACCCCAGTGCGGGGGCCCTACTTTTTTTGGCCCCAAAAACAGCACAATGCAAAGGGGGTACATGTTCATGGCCCCAATAACACCACGTGCGGGACCCCACATAGTTCATGGGCCCTATACACCCAGTTGGGGCCCACATAGTTCTTTACCCAATATACACCACATGCGGGGCCCCTACTAGTTCATGGACCTAATATACACCACTGCGGGGCCCCTACTAGTTCTGGCCCCAAAAAACATACAGTGGGGGCCTCAAGTTCTTGGCCCCCCCTTCACCCAGTGGGGGCCCTTTCATATTCTGGGCCCTATACCCACTGGGGGGCCCTAAATAGTTCTGGCCCCAATATACACCACAGTCGGGGCCCCCTCATAGTTCATTGCCCCAATATACCCCCAGGCGGAGCCCCTACAAAGATCTTGCCCCAATTACACCACGTGCGGGCCCCTAATGTTCATGGCCCCAATATAAACCCCCTGGGGGCCCCCCATAGTTCATGGCCCCAAATTTTCACCACAGTGCAGGGCCCGTAATAGTTCATGGCCCCCAAAAAATTTCCCCAGTGCGGGGGCCCCTACATGTTTTTTGGAGCCAAAATACACCCGGCAAGGGGGGGGGGGCCCCTACATAGTTTAGACCCCAATATACACCCAAAAGGGCCTGACCCCTAATAGTTTATGGAAATATACACCACAGTCAGCCCCCCATAGTTCATGTCCCCCAAAAGACACCACAGTACGGGGCCCCTACATAGTTCTGACCCAATATCACCACAGTGCGGGCCCCCACAAGTTCATGGCCCCAAAATTTCACACAGTGTGGGGGGCCCTACTGTTCGGCTCCATGACAGGGACTATATAACAATGTACTACAATCCTGATTTGGGAGCAATGTCCCGAGATGATTCGGAGAAGTCCTGATTTTTCAAATGTCCCGTGATCCAGCATATGCCTCCGTCACCCTTCTGAACTCCATCCTCCCTGGCCTATTTAGCTTTTTGGATGCGGTTCCCCATTCAACATCCAGTAAAAACAGAGTGCACCCATACCCACGGAGGCACCCTTGGTTTTTTTGATATCTGCTATGGGTCTGAATTTATTCATTGTCCCAATGGCCCCTCTTGGATTTTGGTTTTGGACTATGTTTGGCCTAGGTTTCACTTTTGGACTATGTCGGACAGTGTTGCGTCTATTTCTGTAATAAGATCGTTGATGAGGGCGGGTGTCAGGGAGAGTTTATTTTAATGAACTTTGTTTTCTGTTTCTTTGTGGTTTTTTTTTCATTTTCTTCCAGTGATAGTAGTAGAGGCATCTGATAAACGAATCTCCATTACTATCGCTCGGGCTTGGTTTTAGCCAGCGGTGTTTTTTCGGTAACACAAGGTTGACATTTTCCCATGTCACTTTCCCCAGACTCAATTTACCGTGGGTATTGGGGAAAACCGGGGGTAAATCCCTCAGAAGTGGACCTTCTGATGTGATGGTCCATTTTGGGGGGGGGTTTTGATGGACCTTCCCCTTCTGTAGATGGCTGGGAGTTTTTTGGTTTTACCTTGGCTGACTAGGAAAATACGGGGTGGTTGATTCAAGGGGAGCGATAGTAATGTGGGGCTTTGTAAGATCCCCCCATTACTAACACTGGAATAAAATGGTAAAAAAAAAAAATAACACAGAAACAAAATAAAAAAACAGTTTACTTAAACACTGCCTGATGCTGGCCTTTGTTGACCGTTTAAGTTTAGAAACAGATGCAATGCGATCTGAGTAGAAAACAAATCGAAATTAACTCTATTCCCTCACCCTTTAATGTAAGGTGATCATTTGGGAGTACAGGCCCCACTGCACCCCCAATCTCCGGGGGTTGGGCCCTGTCTCCTCCCCAAAAGATTGTGCCCGTAAGGTAGCTGTCCCCCTTCCACCCCTGCAGCTAGTGCCAACACAAAAAACAACCCGCTAACATCTATTAACCCCTCACCATGCCTATTGCCCCTTGCCCCCCCCCTGTCCACCATACCCATGGGGAGTTTGTACAGAACCCTGAAGGTATGGATAATTGAGGGTCTAAAGGGTTTGTGTGGTTAATTTGCAGGGGAGATATTTCCAGGGAAAACGCATGGGGTTTGTCAAATGGAGAAAGGGGAACGCTCCTGTGAGTCCTATATGAAACTGCACTGTTTATTATTTCAGAGCCCGTGTACCTGGTAGCTACCACTAATGTCCAATGTAGGCAGGAATATTGTAGAAGTGTAATGGCTATATTAGGATGAGTATGGTGATATTTTTCAGTCCTATTGGTGGGGTATGTGGTCATGGTGTGGGGGTACAATTTAGTCTTTTGCGGTAATGATATGGGTCATGGTTTGGGTATTATTCGCAAAATGTGGGTTTTGATTGTGGTCAGGGGGTGGTATTATTTCATGTGGTGGTGATTGTGGTTTTATTGGAGGGGGTTGTTCAGTCATTGTCGTGGTGGGTGTGGGCATTTGTGGTGGTAATTTTCAGACTTTGGGGGGGGGCACAATATGTTGTCAAGTGTGGTGTTTTTTATTTGTCATAGTGGTGGTGATTTGTGGTCAGGGTTGTGGGTTACCGGACACTATGTGGGGATATATGTGTTTTTGGTGGGTGGTATTTTTTCAGAAAATGTGGTGGTGATATGTATTCATGTGTGTGGGATTATTTAGTCACTATGTGGTGGTGATAGGGGGTCAAGATGTTGGGGATTATTTGATTTGTATGTGGACATTGATGATTTAATTTTGGGTTTTTTTTCATAACATTATGATGATATTTTCCTTGTATAGGGTATTTTGGGTCACTGTACGCCATTATAAAAGGGGTAATAAAACAGAACATTTTCTTATTCTATTTGAGGGATTTCTATATAGAGGTGTTAATACACAAAACATTGTCTTATATCTTTTGTATGGATTTCTAAAAATAACGTTGTTATTTTTATATAAATAATCATAAATACCAAATTAAATATGTTGGGGCTGGTCGCTGGAGGGGGGGGGCATGATTCTGTTAGAGGCGTTTCCTGGTGTGATGTCATGTGGCTGCGGCATGGCTTGATGTGTCCCCTCTATATACTCATGGTAGGAATATAAAATATAAATATATATATATAATATATTATATATATTTATAATATATATTAAAATCAAAAGATGAACCCCCTTTTGAAACCCAATAAAAGGGAGAACCCCCCCCACCATAGAAAAAATTTACACCAAGTCAAAGGGGCGTCCTGGCCGGGGAAGAGGGGGGACCCTCGTGGCCCCACTTTCTCCGTCTTTTTTCCTATGATGGCGGAAAGGGGACAGAGGTGAATGGGGGGGGGGGACACACACACATGCTGGGGGCCCTGAAGGGGGGAGGAGGTAACAAATGAATGGGGGCCCCAAAAGGGAGGGAGGGGAGCACAACCTATGGCGGCCCCTGAAGGACAAGGGGAGGCCCACATGCGGGGGGGCACCTGAAGGGGAAGGGAAAGTGCAAACACATGCAAGGGGCACCTGAAGGGGAAAAAGGGGGACTCACACACAGCAGGGGGGGCACCTGAGGAGGGGAAGGGACACACATCAGGTGGGCACCAAAAATGGGTAGGGGCACAAAAACAATTGGGGTCCCCCTAAAGGGGGTGAGGGGGTACACACACATAAGGGTGTAGGCAGCCCCTACCAGTAATCACCATCTTTTTTTATACTCCCCCCTCCTTGAAGTGGCGGACTGCGAGCTGCTGCGTGTGCCCGGGGCTTCCCTCCTTGTTCCGTCTCGGCTGGAGAGGCGCTGAGTTTTCCTTGGCCCCAGTGAGTGGCCCCTTCCGCAAGTGTTAATCACAGCCCATACGGGCCCCCTGCCCCCTCTGTGAACGGGGTTGGTGTGAAGAAAGGGGTGTGAGCGGCCCCAGGGCAGGAAGTGCAGTGAATAAATTATATGCATGCCCCTATTCCAGCAGAGAGCCCAGCCCACTGGGAAAGTGCCGGTTTTGGTCCACCCATAACCTTATGATTGTAAGCTCTTGTAGAAAGTCCCTCCCCCTTTGTGTCTTATGTAGTAGTTTTTTTCCCGGGGTTAATGTCTGGTTTGGCTGTACTTATACCCTCCACATTATAAAGCGCTGCGGAATATGTTGGCGCTATATAAATAAAGATCATTATCATATTATGTGTAACTGTGTAAAAGATGTGATTTTTGAAACTTTTTCCCACATTCTGAACATGAATATGGCTTTTCTCCTGTGTGAATTCTCTCACGTTCATCAATATCTGACATGAATATGGCTTCCCCCCGGTGTGAATTCTTCTTATAAAAGAGTTACGCATTTTGTAAACACTTTTCCACATTGCCAAATGGAAACCTTTTTCCCCCTTTTTTGCCCACTTTTGTAACCTCGTGGTTTTGGGGCGGAGGAAGGTTTTTTTTAATTGGGGGGGAATTATTTGAATCTGTACTGTCAAAACTGTATGATTTTTTTTTTTTTAATTCCTTTTGGCAGGAAAAAAATCCCAGTTTTTTTTATTTTTTGGGAAAAGAGAGATGGATCCAGCGGATCACTTATCCCATTTCCCCATCTGAGGTCACAGTCAGACGGGATCCCCTTGGGGCGCTGGCTTGCTAGGTATTTTAAGGAGGACAGGCGTCTGAACATTCCCCCCTTGCTTTATGGTATAAAAGGGTGGATATGAGAGCTGCATCTGTGTAGTGAAGTGTAAATTTTTGAGTGGACAAAAAAGACGTGGAGACTGCAGTGTCCATCGCCCTTGATGTCAGAGGTAAATTTTCCGTGTCAGGTCTCACATGAGGCAGTTTGGCAATTTTTTTTGGCCAGAGAGCTATCGATAGCTGGTGATGTGGTTTCTCTTTTCTTGAGGAATTTTTTCATGGTGCCGAACCGTGACCTTTACTTGGGAAACGCCTAATAAAAAAAACTGGCTATTGGGAGTGGGAACAAGTTGTAATTTGTAGTAACAAGAAAAAAACGGATTGTCCCCCCCCAGGAGCAAATAGTAAAAATGCAGTAACAGGACAAAAATCTGCAAAACTAAGCAGATGCAAATATTTTGGTCACAGTTATGTATGAGGCCAAGATGATTTCTTGAATGATCGGGCTAACTTGGTGGATGGGGAGTATGGAAAGTCACAAGAGCAAACATTGTTACTTAAAAAAATTTTTATTGGGTATAACTTTAGAACAAAAAAAATTGAAATACATTTAACCTGCAGGGAAATGGGGGGAAAAACATTTTGCCAAAAAAAACATTTTTGGAGTCTGTGGATTTGTTTTTTGAGGAATAATATCGCCTCCATCAGATCCTTCTGGCAACCTCACTTGATTTTTTTTCCAGGCTAGGAACGGCCTCCTACAAAACTTGGTGGCAAAGTGGGACCACAGGGGGAAAAATCTTAACAATCTCAGGTACAAAGGAATTGCCCAATGCAGCAGTTTGATGAATGGGTTAAAACTTCTACCTCTTTAAAAAACAAATGAAAAAGTTGCTGAAAAATTTGGTCCTCTGTTTTCTATGGAGCGGGGTCTTTTCCCCTAAAGCAACGCTTTGCCTGTCCATGTATCCAAAACGTTTCTAAATTACATCCCTCTGTGGGCTGAAGATTTTGGGGCAGAAGCATGGCAAGCCCATTTTCCCTTGCTCTTTTAACCCCCCATTGAACTAAATTTGGGCCAATTTTTATATATTTTTTGGAGTCTGGTCGGTCCATTTTATGATGATCTGACCCCAAAGCCCCGGGTGTCTGTACTTTGGTAAATGTTTCCCCTTTGTCTTATCCTTCCCCCCAAGGTTTTCGGTCATATCGGGTGATCGACACTGCTCTGTCTCGCCTCCTATGAGTCACGGCCATCTTAGCAGTTTCTCATCAAATAAAAGATAGAGAAGAAAGCAGTAAAGAGAAATCTGTTTGCAAGTAAGTCCTTGTAGAAATGGTGTAGTCCTCACAAGGATACCCCTTTCAGTAGAGGGAATAATTGCTTAAACCAAATATTAATACTCTATAAGGTAAATTTATCCCACCCCTGCCACTAATTTGTACACACTCACAGCAATGACATTTGGGGACCATGTTAGGGGTTAAGTTTACATTAAAACTTCACTCAATTAGCACTCACCTTCCAATCATGTGGAAACTGAACATAAATCTTACCCCAACACAGTCCAAACACCCCCAAAATATACTCTGCTTACCACTACCCAAAATTCAGAGGGGAAAAATCTGTAAACCACAAATACCGCTCACCGGTAAAGACACTAACCAAATATTGTTCTTCAGCAGTCACAAAAAGGGTTAAAACCCTATCATTCAAGGCTATGAGTTCTTAGGCAGACAAGGACCCAAACTATTAAAGTTTTAAGCTTTAATAGACACAAGGTACAGAGATTATTAAAGTTACAAGAGGAAGGTGCAATTAATATGACGCACATACAGCAATTACAGGTATAACATAAGAGGGGGGGAGAAATCCAGAGATCACGAAACACTCACAATGTAAAGGAATCTTCTGTTCCTTGGGGCAAGAAAGGAATTGGAGCTCAGATGGCGGCTGAAAAAACCTGGGAACAGGTTTTTTCTGTTGCAGCCATATTTTATAGTATAGAAACGTGGTTCAGATTTCAGAGCTGCTCTCAGGTCATTAGGGTCAATGTTGTCCCATAACTTCATTAGGATAATTTGCTGTCCATAATTGGCCGCTTAAGTGATAAGGGGGAAGAACCAGGGATGCCTAATTGTATATGTCCTTTGATTTAAAACCATTGTTAATGTGAATAGAGGGAAGTTAAGGTTGAATGGACAGACCTTATTAACATCCTTTGAAGTAGATAAAACTCCAGGCTCCAATTTAAAAGTCACACTTGGAGATAACCAGTTTAACCCCGCCCTCAAATAAAACGCTAGTGCTTTTGACTGGATTTATGATTCCGGTAGGAACCTTAAAACTGTAATCGTGGAATATACAGAAACAATTTATAGTCAATGGAATATACAGAAATTTGTAGTCAGTGGGTATACAGAACAATTTTATCGTCAGTGGAATATACAGAAACAATTTTATACGTACGGTGGAATATACAGAACAATTTGTAATCAGTGGAACATACAGAACAATTTATAGTCAGTGGAGTATACAGAACATACTTTTCTTACAGTTATAAACAGACTCTATTACGGTATTATCACTGCTGCTTCAGGATCAGTTACTGTCAGGGCTCTTTTCCTTCAGGATATTAATAAATATAGCAAACCTTTAAAAAAATTCTCTTCACATTAAATCAGCGCATGGCCGGGTATAAAGTAGGGTTAGATTATCTGTGGTAAAAGTGTCCCTCTTAGAAACAGAGATTCTAGGGCTCCGAACATTAATCTAACGGGCTAATTAAATTTCATAATATTGCTGGTCCACGATGAAAAAAATGAAGGACAAAGAGCACAGAACACAAAAACATGGGAGATATTACCTAACACCCTGGCCGGGGGCGCTCTAACTCCAATGATACCAGAGGCAGCACACTAGTGAATCCCTGATTAGAGTTACAAGAGCTCACCAGTGACTACAAGTGTCAGAATGTCCTCAGGTTCATACGTCAGGTTCACCAAGAGTGCTATAGTCCCCGTAATAAAGCCGAGCATCAGTGAAATTATTGTAGATCTAATAAACTGTGCAGGAAATTAAAAATGTTTGGAAAGGGGCAGACCCGCAAGTTCTGAGTACAGGGGGTGATGAGTTCTGTGTACATGGAATCTTATAGAACAGAATGGAGAGTTATGCACAGGTGTGACCGGTTCTCCATTCTGAGCTGACATTTTCTGGGGGTCTGTTCCAGGGTACATGCAGGTCCCAAAGATGGTCCCTGCCCCTATCAGGCTCTGGTGGTGTATCTTAATTCCACACTATGGTAGAGGTCCTCAATGGAAGCAATGCTATTGTCACCCATTGAGTTAAAGCAATGTTGGTACCAGTTTAGAATACAGGCGACTTTTTTGATCACTTTTATTCCAAGTTTTAGAGGACGTGTAATTGACCCAAAAAACCCGTTAATTTGGTGTTTGGAATTTTTTTTCTTCTCTTTGTGTTTCAGTGTCCGGAAATGATGTTATATTTTAATAGATCAGACTTTTTCGGATGCGGTGACACCAAATATGGGGAACTTTTTTATTATTTTATTTTTTTTATTTGTAAAATGGCAAAAGGGGGGTGATTTGAACTTTAATTTTTTATTATTTTTTACACTTTAAAACATTTTTTTTAAACTGGAACATTGAGTCCCCCTAGGGTGCTTCACCATCTATACAGCCTAATGCACAGTGTACAAAGATGGTGGTTTTACTACTTCCTTCTTTACAAGGCTTCCAGCTGCCATGTTAACATCAGGACACAGCAATTTAGATGCGGTTAGGCGCGGTGTCAAACATTGCGGGATGAAGTCGGCTCCATTCCGCGCTGCAATTAGCAGCTAATACCTACTGGCTATGTATCCCACTATAAAGCCCCTTACGGCCATACATCACATGTTGGTAACGGGTTAATTTGGCGTTCCCTATGTGAAAGGATAAGATTCCTCTAATGCATTTTGTACGTTAGAAGGAAGATTAAACCCCAATATCATTAACTTAGAAAGGTTAATATTGTAGCAGGAGGGATTTCTTTGAATACCATTGTTGAAAATGGTCTGAATTGGGACATTACATTGTTTGCTTTTTAGTTATTATTCCTAAAGAAACAGTAAATTGTTTTAGCAAACATGGTCTTTTCTTATATATATATATATATATATATAATATATATATATATATATATATATATATATATATATATATATATATATATATATATAGAATATATATATATATATAATTATATATATATAAACGCACGGCCCACTTTATTAGGTACACCTGTCCAATGCTCGTTAACTCTTAATTTTCTAATCAGCAATCACATGCGGCAACTCAGTGCATTTTAGGCATGTTAGACATGGTCAAGACAATCTCCTGAGTTCAAAACCGAGCATCAGGTATGTGGAAGAAAGGTGATTTGAGTGCTTTGACGTGCGAATGGTTGTTGGTGCCAGAAGGGCTTGGTCTGAGTATTTCAGAAACTGCTGATCTCCTGGGATTTTCACGCAAAACCATCTCTGGGTTTTAAAGAAAGGTTTCCCGAAAAAAAAAACCCATCGTGAGCGGCAGTCCTTGGGGGGAAAAGCCTTGTTGACCAGAGGTCAAGGAGAATGGGCGATGGTTCGAGCTGATAAAAAGGGGGCAACGTGATCAATGCCACCGTTAAAAACCAAGGGTAGGCAGAAGAGCATCTCTGAATGCACGTAACGGCGAACTTTGAGGCAGATGGGCTACAGCGGGGAGAGACCACACCGGGTGCCATCCTTTCAGTAGAACAGAAACTGAGGCTCCATTGGCCCAAGTCATCGAAATTGGACAGTAAAAGTTTGGGGGAAAATCGTTGCCTGTCTGATGAGTCTCAATTTCTGCTGCGACATTCGGATGGTAGGGTCAGAATTTGGCGTCAACAACATGAACCCCAGGTCCTCCTGCCTTGATCAAGGTTAGGCGGTGGTGTGGTGTCATGGTGGGGATTTTTCCCTTGGCATCTTTGGCCCTTGGTTACCAATTGAAGCATCGTTGACAACACTTGGGGAAATTATCCATCAAAAGTGAGGCAGTTTTCTAAGGCAAAGGGGGCCAATCCGTTTATTAGGAGGTTTTTTACAAACATGCTTCTGTAGTGTATATATATAGTATATATTATATATATATATATATATATATATATATATATATACACACACAATTTGATTATTTTGTTGGCAGTAGATTAATTAACTTTAATTATTACTTTATTTCTTGTTTGCTTAATAGAGTTTGATAATCTTAGCGCTAATTAGCACACAATTTATT
This sequence comes from Phyllomedusa bahiana, assembly GCA_025379985.1. Classification (NCBI taxonomy): domain Eukaryota; kingdom Metazoa; phylum Chordata; class Amphibia; order Anura; family Hylidae; genus Phyllomedusa; species Phyllomedusa bahiana. The sequence goes on from JAODAL010047545.1 coordinate 25,735, forward strand.
TGATTGATTGCTAGGGCTTTACTACGAGGGACACACTTAGGTATCCCGGACGTAGGAGTCTGTGACCTTCTGAAATGTGTAAGATCTTGTAGCACCAAGGAGCTCCTGAAGCTCCAATCAGTGATGTCACTAGTGTGCAGCGCTAGTATCACGTGGAGTTAGAGCGCCCCCGGCTGGGGTGTTAGGTATTATCTCCAGCTATATTGATTATACCGTGATAACAAATCACGTGAACAATAATATCCGAGAACAATCTCAGGTGTTGGAAAATCAAAGGTTTGCTTTAGAAATAAAACAGTTTCACATTATGGGCGACAAAGTTCATATTTTCTGAACATTTCCCTCTTACGGAACTTTAAATCCTCCCTCCTGTGTGAATTCTTTCATGTGTAACAAGGTCTGTTTTAAGATTGCCCACAATCTGATCACGATAAATGCTTCTCTCCTGTGTGAATTCTCTCATGTTTTACCAGACTTGATTTATGCATAAAAGATTTTCCACATTCTGAACATGAAAAAGGCTTCTCCCTTGTATGAGTTCTCTCATGTGTAATGAGATACCCTTTCTGTTTAAAAGATTTTCCACATGCTGACCATGAAAAAGGTTTCTCTCCTGTGTGAATTCTGTTGTGGACAACTAGATGTGATTTATCTATAAAAGATTTCCCACATTCAGAACATGAAAAAGGCTTCTCCCCTGTGTGAATTCTCTCATGTATAATCAGTATTGATTTCTCTGTAAAAGATTTCCCACATTCTAAACATGAAAAAGGGTACTCTCCTGTGTGACTTCTCTCATGCCTAGCAAGATGTGATTTAAGAGAAAACTTTTTCCCACATTCTGAACATGAAAAAGGCTTCTCTCCTGTGTGAAGTCTCTCATGTGTAACAAGTTTTGCTTTCACTGTAAAAGATTTTCCACATTCTGAACACGAAAAGGGCTTCTCTCCTGTGTGAGTTTTCTGATGTACAAGCAGACCCGCTTTCTCTGTATAAGATTTCCCACATTCTGAACATGAAAAAGGCTTCTTTCATGTGTGAATTCTCTCGTGTTTTACCAGATTTGCTTTCACTGTAAAAGATTTCCCACATTCTGAACATGAAAAAGGCTTCTCTCCTGTGTGAATTCTCTCATGTTGTACTACAAGTGATTTATATCTAAACCCTTTCCCACATAATGAACATGAAAAAGGCTTCTCCCCTGTATGAGTTCTCTTATGTGTAATGAGATACCCTTTCTGTTTAAAAGATTTTCCACATTCTGAACATGAAAAAGGCTTCTCTCCTGTGTGAATTCTCTTGTGCACAACTAGATGTGATTTATCTATAAAAGATTTTCTACATTCTGAACATGAAAAAGGCTTCTCTCCTGTGTGAATTCTCTCATGTGTAACAAGATGTGAGATCTATATAAAAGATTTCCCACATTCTGAACAGGAAAAAGGCTTTTCTCCTGTGTGAATTCTCTCATGTGTAATAAGATGTGATTTCAGTGTAAAATATTACCCACATTCTGAACATGAATATGGCTTCTCTCCTGTGTGACTTTTCTCATGTTCTTTATGACCTGACTTATACGTGAGGCGTTAAAAATTCTAAACATGAATATGGCTCCTCCCCTGTGTGAATTCTTCTGTGAGTAAGAAGACTTGAGCCTTGTAAACACTTTACCACATTGATCACATGGAAACCTTTTTCCCTCTTTTTGGCTTGTACTCGTGGTAACCATCTGTGGTCGGTCAGGAAAAGGTTCCTCTTCATTGGGGGAATTATAGGAAAGATCTACACTTGTGGTCACCATCTGTGCTAGGGCAGGAGAAGGTTCCTCAGCATTGGGGGGATTCTTGGACAGGTCTGTACTTTGTCGACCTGGATGTACATACAGGGTAGTGTGGTTTTCTCCTGAAGAGTGCTGACTGATATCTTCTACTTCATGACTTAGTGAGGACATGCAGTTTCCTTCTGATATCTCACAGAATTGTTCTATTAAAATTAAAAAGATTTTGAAGATTTTTTTTTTCAAACCACAAACATTTTAAACATTCCTTTTAGGCGTGAAAATGCCTGCAGTGTTTATTAAGTTATTTTGGGCAAAGCCAGATATGAATACAGCAGGACCACTTATTATGACCACTTCCTACTTCCAATATCATGTAGCTCATACAGGCATTCTCTGTGGTGCGCTGGCTTTCTAGGTACGTAAGGGTATGATAGCCTGTCTGCGCACATATCCCTCATTGCTGTTATGACAATAAGGGGGGATTTATGACACAGAACTAAACAGTCCTGCATAGGGGCCCTGGAGCAGACGGATGTCAGTGCACAACTGCTAACCCTACTGTGCATGGGGCCCTGAAGCAGGTGGATATCACCGCACCTCTGCTAACCCTACTATGTATGGGACCATGGAGCAGACGGATGTCACTGCACCTCTGCTAACCCTACTATGTATGGGGTCCCGGAGCAGACAGATATCACTGCACCTCTGTTAATCCTACTGTGTATGCGGCCCCAGAACAGATGGATGGCACTGTACCTCTGCTAACCTTACTGCATATGGGGCCGCAAAGCAGAAGGATGTCAACACACATCTACAAACCAAGCAGAAACCTTCAATTTTCATGGTAGTATGGTAGTAAGTGGGCTCTGCTGATAGGCAAAGGGTTATTTTCTCTGATGAGTCACAGTTTTTGCTATATGGAATGGATGGATTTTGGTCTGTCAGGTTAGAAACATCAGAAAAAACACCCTGCAACCATTGCTGGAAGAACACAAGCTGGTGATGGCAGCATTAAGGTCTGGGGGAAGTTTTCTGGGCATTCTCTGAGCCTCTAATCGATGTGGAAGGTGTCCTCTTCCGATTTGGGTATGAATCCATCCTTGCACATCACGGAAACCCATAAATGCTGATTGTCTCTTCAGGGGTGGATGGGATCATCTAGCAAGAAAAGTGAAGTTCCAGAGCTAGAAATGTCCAACATTGGTTGAAGGAGCAGGGCTAAGACTTCCAAGTTATACCCTGGCCCTTAATTCCCCAGATCCCAATTGAGCATGTGTGAGGAGGGGGGGGGGGTTTGGTTTAGAACCCACCAACATGGGGGATCCCAGTTGGGTCCAGCAAAACCCGTGACAACCCACCGGCCTTATGGAGTATTTGCTGCCTGCCGCTGCTTCTGTGCTGCCACAACGGGCCGCTGGGATAAAGATGGGGCTTATGTATTTTTTCTTTCTTCCTTTGTGGAATCCTTTGTGCTGCAGCCTTCTAAATACTTTTTAATGCTGTAACCATCATGAATATCCGGGTTTGCCTACACCCATACACTTTTATCACAAAAAAACCCGGATTGATAAGATTCTGAGACGCAAACCTTTCTGACAATCAGGTCAGAGGGGCAATGAGGTCGTAAAGGCCTAACGGTGCAGTACCGGGTTCCCGTTATAGCCTCTCTAGGGTTGGTGGAATGACAGAGCGAGGTTTTCCATCAGAATATTAATAAAGGGTAATTTTCAGTTGGCGCAGATGCGCACTTGTTGTATTTTTTTGAAAAAATATCATTCCTATCCTACTGGGCATTTTATAACCCTGGGGCTGAAGGGGGAACATGTTATTTTTCTTAGGTTCTTCCACCGAGCATTTACAGGTTTCCCCCAAGAAAATTTCATTTTTTAATCCTATTGGGTATAGGAAAAAAGAGGGATTTTAAAAAATAGCTGTGATTTGCCCTCTTTTAATAAAAGACGTTCCAAAACTCTTCCATACCCTCTAAATTTTTATCTTTCGAACCCAAAAAAGTGAAAGCAAGGGTATCAAGCAAAGGGGGGGAGGACAGGAGGTGATGTCGAGAGAAGGTGCTCCTTCCCGTGCTGGCAAAAAACCAACAGTGGATCGTCGGGGTTTCAGGACCCTCAGGCCCGTATCGCTGGGTCAGGGCCCCCATGAACTCTAAAAAGAACAGGTCGCCAATCTGTTTTTAGTGGTTTTAAAGAACCTGTTTCCGCAGCTTTTCCTCCTCTCGCCTCCCAACACGGCCCCAAAAGTCATCACGGCCCCATCAGAATCCGTCCAAATAACGGGCACCCGA